>JACXGJ010000199.1:0-60597 GCA_016801105.1 Esox niger
TACTTATGTTGAAGGTTTGTGCACGTAGTTGTGGTTTATTTTGGTTGTTAGCCGTAGGCTATGTCACCCAGTCATTGTGTCTGTTTTGAGTTTGTTCTTTTGTTTCTTTTGTTCCTGTCCATTAAAGTATGGATCATTATTTCTCAAACAGCCGTTCTGCCTCTGCTTTTCTGTCCTCCCACACCGGACACCATGACAAGTACTTCGAAAATCCACCAGAAACAGACACAATATAATTACAAACTGTTTAATTTCAGACTAACTATAATGTAACTTCTGTATATTGTAGCCAGCAAATGTACTTGTCTATCCTGACCGAAAACGCAATCATGGATGAGTACTTCAAAAATCCACCAGAAACAGAGACATTATAACCGTAAACTGTTTAATTTCAGACTAGCTATAATGTAACTTCTGTATATTGTAGCCAGCAAATGTACTTGTCTATCCTGACCGAAAACACAATCATGGATGAGTACTTCGAAAATCCACCAGAAACAGAGACAATATAACCGTAAACTGTTTAATTTCAGACTAGCTATAATGTAACTTCTGTATATTGTAGCCAGCAAATGTACTTGTCTATCCTGACCCAAAACGCATTCACAGATGAGTACTTCGAAAATCCACCAGAAACAGACACAATATAATTATAAACTGTTTAATTTCAGACTAACTATAATGTAACTTCTGTATATTGTAGCCAGCAAATGTACTTGTCTATCCTGACCGAAAACGCAATCATGGATGAGTACTTCAAAAATCCACCAGAAACAGAGACAATATAACCGTAAACTGTTTAATTTCAGACTAGCTATAATGTAACTTCTGTATATTGTAGCCAGCAAATGTACTTGTCTATCCTGACCGAAAACGCAATCATGGATGAGTACTTCGAAAATCCACCAGAAACAGAGACAATATAACCGTAAACTGTTTAATTTCAGACTAGCTATAATGTAACTTCTGTATATTGTAGCCAGCAAATGTACTTGTCTATCCTGACCCAAAACGCAATCACGGATGAGTACTTCGAAAATCCACCAGAAACAGACACAATATAACCGTAAACTGTTTAATTTCAGGCTTAATATAATATTGATTCTCAAGGTTTTATGCAGCAAAGTTTTCGTCTATACGGAATAATTTATAATGCATACATCGCTTTGCCTGTGAAGAGATACAAATGCAGGACCTATAGTTTACAGGTCTCCTTCTCTAACCACTACACTATTTAACAAGGGGGAGTCAGTCAGTCAGTAAGAGACATTTGTTCTTCTTTGCCAGCTCTGCTTATGTGGTCCGGCAAAAATCAAATTCCACAGGCTCTTCGGCTTTCAAGGGTGAAAGAATCAAAGACTTGCCATTTGTGCTTTTGCTGTGCGACTGATACAAAATGTTATAACAGAAGAAGCCATCCCATCAAATTTGAGTGTGGAAAGCAGATATTCCCAGCCAGCTCAGGCTGTAAGGCCTGGTCGTAGCAGCTTATTCATTACAATTACTGGGTGCATATGATACAGCCAGATGTTGAAGCATGCCCCCCTGGACAGGGATGCAGACTGTTACCTTAATCCGTCTCCATAACGCTGCATGACACACACCCACCCACGCATGCAGACACACACACACACACACACACACAGACAGACAGACAGACAGACAGGAACAACACAGAGTGGAGATGAGGGTGTCCTGCTCTCTTAGCATGTGGTGTCCGGAGAGTTTAGACCCTGGGGATATCATTTGTTACAATGACTGGTGCAAATCACAGGGACACCAGCTTGACCTTCAGATGTTGTATTACTGAGGATGTCGGTTGAAATTTAACAGCATGCCATGTGGACAGGTGGATATGAAATAACAATTTATTTGGGAAAGAACGCTGCCAGATTTATCCCTGTCTACCAGTCGTTTGCCATTGTCTACACACAATACCCATAACGACGAGGCAAAAACTAACTTGTGCCCATTTTGTAAAAATAGAAAAAAATGTATTATTAAGTATTACAGCAAATTGTTCTGCACTTTGTAGGAGTGTTGTTTTCTGAAAGCACTTGGTAATTGTTGACTGTGTGGTTTGTGTCATTGTTGTGCTGAAAGATCGTCTTTTAGGACCTCTCTGTATTTTGCTCTGTTCATCGTTCCCTCAGGTCTCCAAATCTCGTGCCGATAAGAGGCATTCCCATAGCATGACGTTCCCAGCACCCTGCTTCACCATATTGCTGGTATTAGGGAGGTGATGAGTGGTAACTTGTTTTTGCCAGACATAGCACTTGGCATTCAGGCCTAGTTGTTGAATTGTGGACACATCACACTAGAAGATATTCATCCTCATCCTCATTCATCCCCTATGACATTCAGCATGAGTCCTTCATGCTGCATGTCATAGGCCTCAGGATTGGCCTCCATGTAACCACTTACCCATAGTCCTATGGATGGATTGCTACCAATATGTCCTTCAAGCAGGTTCTCACACAACTGCAAAATAAACTCTTTAGCTCTGTTACTCGCCATTGGGTTATTGGTCACCTTTTGCCCAGTTACTTTGTTTGACCAGATGGTCAGATCTGGGAAAAATTGTACCAAACACTTTCCATTTCATGACTGAGCCCACTGTCCTCACAGGAACGTTCAAAACTACAAAGGTTTGTAATTTTTATAGATTGGCACACATTAAAAAAATTATGTTTTCTTTTGTCATTATTGAGAGGTTGTGTATGAACTGATTAAAATATTTAATCATTTATAGACTATAAAAACAAATTGTAGAGAAAGGGAAGTGGTCTGAATACTTACCAAATTAATAAGAATTGGACCATAATTCATAAGAGATTCTGAACGATCAGTGACTGGAGTGACAGTAAGACCTGCGCTGATACCAATGCCATCAAACAATTTCCTTTGGCTTGAATGCAACACTTTATTACGCTACTGACATTATCTCCATCATCTTGATGTGGCTAGGCCATTTCTAGAGCAGGTGCAGCAAGGGCTAATTGTATCTAGTTAGCATAATGACTTCCACTGGAAGAAGCAGGAGATGGCAGTGTCCATCCCGGTGATTCCCCTGGATCTATGAGGCTTAGGTCACAGCAGGTTGAGTACACTAACTTTATTTTCTAGCAAGATTACTGTAGCAAGCAAGCAAGCATGTCTATCTATATAGCACAATACATACATAGAAGTAATTCAATGTGATTTACAGTGAAAATAAAAATACATACTGTAACATTTACACAGTGGCAATTCCTCTGATTGATAGCACCAGAACTTGCATTATGATTGGTAAGAGAGAGCAGAATATACATTTAATAACAAAATTGGTCTTTGCATGTAGACCAACCTGTTTGTCATAAGGCAGGTCATGTAGACCAACCTACATGACCTTTCTGGGACTGTTTCCCTTTAATCACAATGGCTTCAGTCAATGCCATCTTCAAGAAACGACAACTTCATCCAAATAACCTGAACAACCCCTTATTTTATTCAGATATCAAGTATCCGCCATCCAACTACAGTGTCACATGACCTATCATGACCTGTACAATCCTCTCCAATTGGGGTTTCAGAGGTAAGACAGGCCGTTTCCGGCCATTTCAATATCCTCTTCTTCCATTATGCTGCCTTTGATACCATCTGCCACACCCATCTCCTTAACCGCATGGAAAAACTTGACTAGGTCGGATCCTAGTTTATTTTATCCCCAGCCCGTCAACCAAGGCTTGTCTCAAGGTTCTGGGCTTGGACCCGTTCTGTTCATCATGTAGACGCACCCCCTGAGCCAGATCATCATCATTATGATAATCTCTCCCGTTCTATTTGCAACAGCTAGACATTTTGGTGTGAGCTAAAACACATTGCTATAAATGTAGCATAGCTTGTTAAGCTACCTAATCTGCTTCATTATCCAACTCACCTTTCAGAGAAATAAAGTTTTGACTCCAAAATGATCTGGATTCCCCTCAGCATAGCTTAATACTTAATCAGCAACAGTTTTATTTATTTTTGTTTGTGTTTAATTGCAATGTGCATGCCACAGGAAGATGTTTTGACCTGAACCAGCAGCATGACTCACAAAGGAAGCAAAAGTGGAAGGCGGGGCCGATGGCAGAAAACACAAAGATAAAAGTGATTTTGTAAGGGGGTGCTAAGACTACAAAGCAGGGGGGTTGCAGCACCCCTACTTCTGGGAGCTACAGCTGTACAGTGTCCTTGAGTTTATTGAATGGCACTTCAAATCACATAAATTATTAATATTATTAGGTCACTGCATGTAGAGTAGATGAAACTGCCATTAACAAGTGAGTCATAGGTCACTGCATGTAAACCAACCCCCAGTCTTAGGTAACTGCATTTAGACAAACCTGTCAGTCTTAGGTAACTGCATTTAGACAAACTTGTCGGTCTTAGGTAACTGCATTTAGACAAACCTGTAAGTCTTAGGTAACTGCATTTAGACAAACCTGTAAGTCTTAGGTAACTGCATTTAGACAAACCTGTCAGTCATAGGTAACTGCATTAGACAAACCTGTCAGTCTTAGGTAACTGCATTTAGACAAACCTGTAAGTCATAGGTAACTGCATTTAGACAAACCTGTCAGTCATAGGTAACTGCATTTAGACAAACTTGTCAGTCTTAGGTAACTGCATTTAGACAAACCTGTCAGTCTTAGGTAACTGCATTTAGACAAACCTGTCAGTCTTAGGTCAATGCATGTAGACCAATCTGCTTCTATTTGTCTTAGATCAATGTATGCAGATGAACCTGTCAGTCTTATGCTATGTGCACACAGCCCGCTCACTCAACTTGCAAATCATTCAATCTCTGGCAAGCTGTCGCTGAGCCAAATCTAGCCGCCCACTGCTCGGGCAGGGCGTATCTTCCGAATTTCTGCCAGCGACAACCAGTCAACCAGTGTTGAGGAAAAATCAGTGTCTGCAAATAGTAATAAGTATTTAGTATATGAGTGACTCTTTTAAAACGTATTAATAGCATTGCCAAGTCAATGATTTGTCAATGTTCAAATAGCAATTTGCATCATTTTAAGATAACCTGTGATCCTAACGATCTCTGAAACATTCTTCCAAGCATCCATTTTTCTATTGATATTTCTGTATGGAGCCAGAGAAGCATCATAAATAATGAGAAGCCGGATGCCGCAATCATAAGATTCTTTCTCATCAATTCATTTTAGCTAGAAAGTGAGATTTTAGCTAGCGAGTCGAAAAGGGAAGATACTTCAAGATGCAGAGAACATCTGCCCTGCAATTGGTAGCCGCCGAACTCCGTCACTGTCCGTTCACTGGAAATTTGCATAAAGTTGAACATTTCTCAACTCTCAATTGTCGCAGTCGCTGAGAGTAGCTCCGCCCGCTGTGGCCATGATTCACTGGCTCTCGTAGGAAATGAATGAGATCGTGCCTCTGTAGATCTAACGAGGGGATGGTGTGTACGTAGAGTTATGTCACTGTATGTAGTCCAACCTGCGTCCCCGGACTCCCTAGAAGGTTCTTTGGGGAATGTGCATAACCATATTCATTGCCAAAGATTACCCAATTTAACAAATCGCACACAAAAATAAACTTTGAGAGCATTCATGCATTTAAACCTAACATAACAGTTCAATAATAATAATCAGGTGCACCAATTCAGACGTGTGGAAGTGTGGAAACATCATGCCAAGATCAGAAGAGTGCTGCTACAGTGAACTCCTGAGGAGAATGTGAGGCCATCTGGCAAAAAGGTGAAGCTGAAACAAACAAGGAGTCTTGCAAATGGGGAATGATCTAAAATACACAAGCAATGCAATACAAGAATTGCTCAAAAAGATTAAATGAAGTGTGGAGAAACACAGGGAACAGATGTTGATGGTGCACTGAACTATGGAGGGCATTTTGATAATATAAACAAACTGTGAGAAGGTGAGGGAGAAATCACAAACAGAAAAAAATCTTTTTTTTCCAGGGGTATCTGTATCTCGGGACGACCTATTGGAGGAATGGGCGTGTGCGGTCATAGTCTTGGCAGCCTCTTCACCCTTCTTTGCCTTGCTGTCTTTGTCCCTCCTTGGCTCCTGTGTTGCTAGGGCCGAGCTGTGTTGATGACAGCCTTGAAATTGCCCTCTTTCTGCCTTTCGGAGCGTCCTCTTCTTCCAATATAGTTTCTAGAACCTCTCCTCCAGAAGCCTCTATTTCAACTCTTTACGCCATCTAGCTCTCCTAGAACCTCTTTTTACTTTACCAGCAGATGGGGTGAAGCTGTGCATGGTAGGGCCTGGCTCTGCTTGTTGCCACAAGAAGGTTCCTGAACCTGCCAGCCTTCTTTTGGGGCATTGATTCAACTCTGATGCAAGAGGCAGGGGAGTGTTAATCAGCTTAAATACAGAAAACCTTTCAACCCATAAACCTATCATGTATTAACATGCCACTACAGTCCTTATATGTATAAGACCGTCAAAGTTAATGTGCTAGTATCGTGTTAATGCATGACATATTTATATGCATAAAACTCCCTGCAAGAAACTTTGCATACTTGAATGGATATGCAGCACAGAACACAAGACTGATGAAAACCATACATCTAGCCATCGTCATTTGACAACTGCTGCATCGAGGTTTCAACTGAGCCATTGCATGACTTCCTGTGCTGTTTCTAGAAGCAAATATATTGGTGTATCTACAAGGAGTCAACATTTTCCCTGGGGCGTGGCCCCTGCTCTGGCTCAAGCCTACCTGTAAGGTGGCCTTTTGTTGCCTTCTTGTTATTCTCGGCGGATCGTTATCTAGCTGGCTAACGAACTTTATGAAACACAACGGCTTCTCATCAAGACTGAGGTTGGATTAATATTGTTTTCCAGATGTGATCATGCATGGTTATATCAAACCATACATGTTTGAACCAGAGTAGGCTAATGAGGATAGAGACAGTGGGAGCTGGATAGTCTAACTGCATCAGCACATTTCTCAAGCCAATATCCTGGTGAAACACTTTCAAATATGGATTGCAAAATGTTTTTACTAATTGCATCTATACCACAACAGTAAGTAAAGTAAATACGATTGATCTGTGCTGTGCTTATTGCTAAACATACAGAGGCTCTGGGAATAAACTTATTTTACTTCCTTCAGCTAGGTTTAGAAGCTACAGTAACTATTGATCAGTGGCTAGCAATCTTTACTGTAAAACATTCTATTTTTTAGATTGTATTACTGTGGTGAAATTGGCAAGTTTACTACAATATTGAAGGGATGTGTATTTTCCTGCCTAACCATGCTTGATGTATAGTGATTGTCTGTCTGTCTACATATTTTACATTAGCAAAAGTCTTTAAGTAGTTAGCAATCTAGCGGATATGAAAATATCCACTAGATTGCACTGATTCTGGCTGCTGATTCTGGAGTTGGTTAAAATATTGATTCAGGATTTTTTTGGGCCAAATGTTGTAATTACGGCTTTGAATTGCGTTTTTCAAGCTCTTGGGTGTAAACAGCAAATACAAATATGCAGCAAAATAAATGTTACATCTTTCCACTTTGCAAGTGACCTATAATGTTTAGTCTGTGGCGTTGCCATGTCTGTGTGGGTTGAATTCAATTAAGGGATTAGTCCATGTCCATTAAAGTGAAAAACAATTGCCAAAAAATACTTTTTGTTTGCTATGAAAAACAACAACGCCTCTGTCAATTGGACCATCACTGGCGTACCACAGTTTTGATGGACACAGAGTATAGACCATCAGCCAAGTAATTGAATATAGACCAATCTGAATCTACCCAACTTAAGACAATGAATATAGACCAGTGGCACAGGATACTGAATATATACCTGCCTACGTAAATCTCTTACAGATCTTACAGGTCTTGATTTGTTAGTTTTACAATTTGTGTTATTCTGTTATCAAAATGTTGCAGAGCGCTTTTCACAAAATATTATGATGCAAAAAGTCAACACTGTTGAGGTTAATAGCATTTAACACATACTGTATTCCTTTTTTTCTAGAATACGGTAACATCCCACAGAAGATTGTTAGTCCCCAAAAAGCAAAGGGCTATGCTAAACAGAACAATGGATATCAGTGCCCATCCAAGAGTAAGGTACACAGCTCCCAGACATTGTGTTATAGATATTATGTCATGAGAATGTTAGGCACTTTTGCAATTCAGCTGAAAGCTATTGACCTATTGTCAGTAGGTTAACAATCAGATGACCCGCAATCTATAAAATCTGGAAATGATGCCTGTGCACCATGTTTAAATAGGTGTATGGTGTTTAGAAAACAGCAAGAACTACCCTGAAGATAGAAACCCTGTGGCGCGTTATCCAGGGCAGCTTCTTTCCCTATTATTTACAGTGTCTTCCTCCATGACATTGATTCCCACAATTGATCGCTCCATCTAAATACACAAAGGCTCTCCCAGACACCACACAATAGGGAATCACCCAAAAAAGGATTTGGCCTCACACATACAGGAGCTGGATTGTTCCTCTGAGTATAGAAAAGGACAGGTTTAATCCCAGTGCTGTTACTGACTGGGCTCCCCTGTTGATGAATCCGTTATTTTGTTTAGCTTAAATGCAACCTTTTTAAGAATCAATGCAATCAATGGCTGTTATTGTTGAGCTTGGATCCTCTAGGGTTCCAATACATTTTCCACAGCAACTTTTTACACACAACTCTTCTTTAAACTAAACATAATGGATGGAAAGAATAGACTTAGAAACATTCACAAGCTTTTCTCGTCAATATGGTAAGATGGAACTAGGCCTGCCTGTCATGCCACATTTCCCGTCATGCACTGATTTATAACATGAAAGGTACTATAGGATTTAGGCAATGTCCAGAGTGACATTGACGTTGAGGTAGAATACTACCACACACAAACACACACACAGTCACATAATTCAAATACACACACAGAAATTCCAACTCTGACAACCACTCACCTGCAGGTAGTGACAGGCGCGCAGCGAGGGCTTGAGGTCTGTGTGTATCATGGGTTTCTCAAGGTTCAGCGAGGACTTCCTGTAAGCCTCCTTAGCCTGGCTGACAGTCAGTGTTGACCAGGAGCTCCTCTTCATGAACTTCCCCTCCGGAGCTATGGCCATGCTCTCGCACGCCGAACACTTGACATCGTTGTTGCTCTTGGAGGTCTTGAGGGACAGGTCCCCAAAGTGACTGTGGTGCATGGAGTCTGGGTAGCAGTGGGCGGCGTGGGTGTGGTCGCCGTGGTGACGGCTCATGACGCTGGGCGTGCGGTAGGTGCTGTCGCTGTCCAAGTTGTCGTCGGAGCTCCAGAAGCCGCCGGCGCCCCCGGAGCGGTGCGCCTTGCGCTCTTTACTCTTGCTCCGCTTGCTGCCATGCTTGGAGCCCCCGTGATGGCCATGCTGGGAGCCTCCGTGGTGCCCCCCTCCGCCTCCAGCCTCGCCCTTGGTCCCGTTCATCTTGGACGAGCCCTCAAGGGAGTGGGACTTGGTAAAGAGCTTCTGGACGGAGTGGACGAGGTGACGGATGCGCCCGGGGCTCTCGCTGCGTTGCTCCGTGGTGGTGGTGGTGGACGTCCTCTGATACTGCAGAGTGTGGAAGCCGTCGCGGTGAAGGGGCAGCTGCTTCTCGAATTGGTCCAGCAGGTTGGCGGGGAGGCGGTTACTTTTGCCGCTGCCTTGGTACTGCAAGGCCGAAGCGGAGGCGGCAGAGGGGGCGTGGGAGGTGGCGGAGGCAGTGATGGCGGCGCAGTCGTCCCGCGTGGCCGAGTCATAGAATTGGGAGCTGTAGTGCATTCTGGGAAAAGTGCTGCTGGAGACATGGTCGATGGCGGAGCCGCCACCACCGCCACCCGATGAGGGCGCCATTATGACCGGGGACATCATCATGCAGTCGGAGTGGATGGAGCTCCGCGGTGAATAGCGGTGGTGGTAGTCCATGGGGCAGCTGTCGGTGGGGCTAAGCAGGTAGGAGGGGTGGCGCGAGTCGGAGGCACCGCCATGATGACCCATGCCATGGAAGTCTTGAGGATGATCGAATTGGTCCAGTCCGTGGGGCGAGGGGATCTGGTGCTGGGAACGGCCACCCGATAAGCCCTTCATGTTCCTGGCTGGGGGGAAAGGGAGGCGCCTGTCTTCATCGAAGTGTCGGGACAGGGACCAAGGGGAATACTGCTGGTCTGTCAGAGATACACAGAGAAGAAGGAGTAATGTGAATGCTTAGACCAGTGCAAATGTATTCAAATCAAATTCCTCACATCCAGCATAAGCAAGTGTATACTAATATTGTCAGGCTTACACAGGAGTAAAAATGTAGTAAAGAACAAAAAAATTGAAACACAAGCATCATTTACAGACTGGATAAAGAATCATTTTAAGCAATAGCTTGCCTATATAAAAGGAGTACCGGTATTGGGTCAATGTGCCTCGTTACGAGGTAGTTAGATGGGTGACAGGAAGAGGCAATGATGAATCTTCTTTTAAACTGTGTGCGTGTGGACAATATTTACTTCTCAGTGATGGACCAAGTTGCATAGGGAGGTGTTCAGCCCCAAGGTCCAGAGCTTGGTGATAAGTTTTGAGGGAAACTGCATAAAACGCTGAGCTAAATGAACAGTGTTCTCACTTAAGTATCCCTCTTGTCCAGGCGGGAGATGGCAACGGGAGGGGAACGGAGATTGCGTCAACTCGGGCGGTATTTCGATTGGAGTGGCTCCCGAGTGTCTGGGGTGACGGCGATGGCTGCACCATGGCTGCAGATACGTGTGCGACCGGACGACATGTCACTTCAGAAGATTGCTTTGATGTCATTGGGCACAAGGACTGTGGTGATCTGCTCGGTCTGTGCCTTTGTACGCAGGTATGCGAGCGCGTGCACCTACTACTACCCAACGTATTCAACGAAGCCTGCATGCTCCACTTCACATTTCCACGTTTCCACAATCCACATCCGGCAGAACACATTATAATCGCCGGCCTCCGAATCAGGGTCTGAAGTCTCACAACAAGTACATGGTGAGTGCAGGTTATTACCAAGATCAAATTGAGGATATTACCACTCACATTGGAAGCTGACAGCCATAATTGGAGCTGTATAGAAACCTGCAGTGACCCTGGCTCACGCGTCAGGTCTATTTTAAACAGATGAGAGGGTGCTCGTCTCCTCCATCAGAGTTGCATCGTAGAGAGGCCCTGGCCAATTAGCCCACAGGAACGTTCCCTTTCTTCTGTTTCTCCTCTCATCTGGTCTCCTTTTCATTCGTTTCCTTAACGGTCCTCCATAAACAAAAGCATATTACATATTACACTATCTGTCCCTGCTCCACATCCTTCATTTGAAGTGCGATTCCCAGGGGCTTAGAACTTAAGGTATCTCCCCTTTCTAACCGAGGAATAGCGGCTGCACTAGCAAGAAACGAAAATGTGATTATGTGATTGTTTAACAGGGTTAAGAACGTCCAGTAAACTGACTCCGCATTTCCTTTGTAATGTGACGGATGAAGCTACAGTAGAGTTACATTTTGGGCTGCTCAACCATTGGAACATTCCCAAGAAGAGTTACAGTCACGTGTGTCGTGATGCAGAGGATAACTGGTTCAAACCCAGTGTTTGCTAGACCGACAGTAGAAAAACAGATACACATTAAACTGTGTGAAATCTGTAACACTATCTTATAACCCACTTTATCAAAACAAGGTATAGGAATTTTAATCAACCAAAATACTCTTAACAGGCTGAGAAATTGCCAAGCTGATTCCATCAAAAGATTTTCAGGGACATTTCATTGTAAAATGTCCTTTGAGAAAGGTTATAAGTTGATATACACGATCCCCCAACTAGAGTCTGTCGAAAATGTATAACAGAAGATTTGGAGAATAGAAATTAAATTATAAATAGTACGTTCTTCTTCTCCTGCTGCAGGAAACCCCCTTCATGAATAAATCCACATTCTTACATAATGTTTAGGGACTCTGATCCCTCCACACTGAATCAAAAGAGCCTGTAATAAAATGCACAGTTGTCCTGGCAACCACTGCTGGAAAAACATAATAGGATTTTCACGGATGTTCAGGAGGCCTATCTTTTAAAAAAGAAAAAACTCTGTGTAACGTGATACACCCTTAGACACATTTGGCAGGGCTGGCGTTGTCTTCAAACATGGACGGCCCAACCACCCTCACATCGGTCAATTCTAATTCCTCACACCCGGTGCCGTCATATGACTTCAAACCCAGCGTCTTCCTGGAGTGACTTGCTGGTCCCTTCGTGTCGCGTACTGCCCCAGTCCAATAACAAAGCACAACAATGCTACGACAGGCCCATAAATGTAGCAATCCACGAAGACCGAGAGAAAGGGAGAACAACTATCTCAGGAGAGTAGAGGTAGCTTTGTGAATCTCAGCAGGCTTGGAGACACAACAAATTAGCCCCAGTGGTCCATGTGCATGTGCAGGAATATGAAGAGGGTAGAAGGACAAGGGACGGATTGCTGGGTGGCTGCCTCTGGAAAACATTGACAGTACATACAGCACAGGCAGTGGAAGAATCAAAACCTCAATATCTCTATCGCGTATTCTTTGGTTCACTATCTCTTCCTATTTTTCTCTCACTCTAGTTCTGTCATTCTCACTTGCAGTCTTTGGTTCACTCCCTCCCTCCCTCTCTCTCTTGCACTCTCTCTGTACAATGCAGCACACAGCAAAGCAGATGAGATGGACTGTGTGGTTGCCAAGGCAACTACATGTGTCAAAGTGAGGCAAGAAAGCAGTAGACCTAGTCATACATGTGAAGAGCGCTGCATACAGTTGCAATGTTAAAGAACAACGTCCATGTTGAACTGAACACACAAACATGCACTCCCACGCGCAAGCACGCAAACACAAATGCAAGCAAGCACATGCAAACACACGTGTTCTCATGCACGAGCTCGAATTCTGCTACGGTTGTCACGTGCACATGTATGCATTTGCACACACACACAAAATCTCTCACACACACACATTCAGTGTCAACAGAACATTAACCCCTAACGGTCTACTATACAGTATTTCCACATGAGCAGGGACCTAGGGGTCATTAACTAGTGTAATGGGAACAATTTCTGCTCTGCAAGCTGGAATGGGAATGAGATACACCACCCACACACATAGGCCTTGGTGGTGGGACATGTTTCTTTCTCCAGAATGCCTTCTGTAGTCTCTAGAAAATTTGTCAATACAGATTTGCCAAGCCCAGATAATTGCAGATGGCCAAGTGGTAAGCATCTCACCAGTATCCAAAAGTTTACGATCCTTAGGACAACAAGGTGGAGTGTTTTTCAAGTCTGACCCCATCTTTTATTTTTTCATCTGCTCCAAGAGCTTGACTTAGCGAAGGGAGTCAATCCGAATCGTTGCAACTGAAGCATATCGGTAGCACCAATAACAGACAATACAAAACTAAACTTTCCCAGTCTTGTCTGGCGATGCTGAGGCAAAAAACTGGGCTGCAGCAACAGGAAACTTCATGAATCAGGTTGCTTTTACAGTTTTTTATGATGGCTAACATGCATTGTTTAATACTACGGAAAACGTACAAATATCTGAATACAGTTATCAAAACAACATGCAGCTTGGCAATGCACAACCTACATCAATAGCAAGTCGTTCTACCAAATGAAAGCCAACCGCTTCTCACGGCATGCTCACTTTGTCATTCATAGTACCCTGACCAACAAAACTCTAAAAACAGCTTCCACCAGATTTGTCAATTTGTCTTTAATATTATATTTTTAAAGATTAACCAACATTCATTTTTACAAATGAAGAGTGGCAAACCTGTACTGTATAGAATGTTCTTTGAGATAAATAAAGCAGAAAGGATACAATATGCTTAATACTGTGAATTACTGTATTTTGCTTTTTGCTAAATAAATAATTATAATACTGTTAAACAAAGAGTGTATACACGCAATCAACATGCACAGCTTATTGCCCAAATGAAACAGATATGTTACCCTGTCTGCTGCTGTGGGCCACAAGTTCTCATCCATATCACACCGTATGGCCTGGGTAGGTTTTCAGTAACATAATGTAGAATGAAATTCAGCGGTGAATAGAAAACACTTATTCTTAGTATTTTATCATTTCAATTTTGCTTTTAGAGTAGAAATGTAAAAAAATGTATGTAAAATTAAATGTTTAGTAGATTTGAACCTAAGTTTAACTGTTTTGATAAGGGTATCTTAAAATGTGCTGAATGTTAGAATTTTGTTGGTAATTGTGTTTAGTGAGAAGTATTGATGAAATGTAAAAGACATTGTCATTTAATGTATTTTGTGTCAAAGCAATGAAAAATGAGCCACAGTTTACGGCACACAGTGTTGTTATGATGGCTCAATTTAGAGTTTTGCAAATGTATCCACAGTATTGAACATGTACGATTGTTTTGTTAGCAACCGTAAAAAACTGTACTAGAAAGTGTATAGATCAAAGTGCAAACAGTGAAAGAAAAAACGAATAAGGTGCAGATACCGGAGCCATATAAGAAAGATGTTGGAACAAACTGATCCAAATCTTAGAGGTAGTTAATAATGTTCACCAGGTATCCCAGGTCAAAATGAGTCAATATTTAGAGGGCTAGAATGAAAACCAGCAGTATATTAACTCCTGAGGCCTGGAGTTGAGAACCATTGTTATATATCATTGTATAGATGATAATGTTAATTTGTTTAATAGAAGAGGTTTATGTATATTTATGTTATATTTATTTTAAGCTATACATTCATGTTGAGATTTTTCCAGTCAAGACTTAAAAACATTTAGACTGTTCACCTTTAGCATATTTCTTATAGAGGATACCATTCTTCCATCAAATAGTGAATTCCACTTATAAGAGCTCACGGTGCCTTCGACTTTGGTTGCAGCATGTTGGCAACAGCTCCTTGACTCGTGTGCATGCTAGTATAAGAAAAAGACTACTACAGGACTTCACATAGTTACAAATAATAAAATGAATAGTTTATTCCGTTTTCTTCACAGATATATCTTCCTAGACAAAGTAAAGTAATTCCTACATATAACCTATGCAACTATGAATAGAAAACTGTTTTGCTTTGCCGTTCAAAATCCCGGACATCCACTTCACTACAGTAGAACAAAACAAAAGCCCAATCACCACCTGTCTTAAAGTGACGGTTACCAAATAAGAAAGATACACAATGACAACGCATCCCATGTCTATATAATGTACATCAATCATTGAGTCTCCTACCATTGTCGTAAAATTTCTGACATTTCTAAACAACATTTTGCATCCAATATTTTGTATATACGGAAGTGATGCTATTCCCTATGCACTCACACCCTATATTAATCAACCACACACTTCTAAATGTGCTACAACTCCCACACAACTGTATGCATCCTGCCAACAACCCCCCACACCCCGGCGCATCTTGGTGTGGCCCGGTGTGATATATTTTCAGGGGGCCCAAAAACCCTTGACTCTTTTCTGTTATCTTCGAACCTCCAACTTTTGCTGTTTAAGAAATACATCAAAAGCTTTCACTTTAATGCATCTGCATCAATGCAAACATTTTACCCACAGCAGCACAATTCAAATGCCTCCAGCCATCCCTCACAATCATTGATGCTTTAGTCATTTACGCGGTTTGTCAGGAAATGTGTGTGTGTGGGTGCACTTTTTTCTATTCAAGTATAGTAAAACAAGAACAAAAAATTAAGGTCAGAATAAGATTTAGGTTTACATGTTGGTGTTAAGTGTTAGGTTTTGATTTTGGTTTTTGTTGTGTGTGTATGTTTTATGTGTGTGTGCATCCATTCTATCTGTTCACCTACACCTATGGTAATGGCATCAGAGTTTTAGTTTTCAGGCATATCGTTTTAAAGAATCATTATCAAGGGTGCTCTGTTAACGACAAAGGTTTTTCATTCAATTCAAATTATGTTTTAGCCTTGTTCTTTAACTGGGGAGTTCTACTTCCAACTTTGATCATTATATTTGAAATGAGATAGATGTGACTTTTATCAGGGAACTTTAACTGCACCATAGAGAGGGCTGACACTGAAACTGTAGTGACATGCTACAAACCTTTCCAAGTGTGTCAGAGTTAAATCGTTTTCATCCAACCTTGAGCTCATCTCAAAATGCCAAGTGTTTGTTCAGATATGTTCATATATAAAACATCAACAACGGAAGAGTAGGATACAATGTACAACCCCGTTTCCCAAAAATGTGGGATGCTGTGTAAAATGCAAATAAGGCCTTCCCTGAAAAAAAATGCTGTCTGGTTCCAAACATGTATATACTGTTCAGTGTTAATATTGTCTTCACAGATTTACAAGTGACCCATGCCTTGTGCACTAATGCACCCCCATACCGTCAGGGACGCTGGCTTTTGAACTGTGCATTGATAAACCAAATGGTCCCACTTTTCTTTAGCCCAGAGGACGCAATGTCCATGATTCCCCAAAATAATTTCAAATTTTGATTTGTCAAACCAAAGGACAGTTTTCCACTTCGCCTCAATCGTAATTATTGACCAAATTTCATTCTAATCCCCAAACATTTTCAATGTCCTTTCAAAATATTTGTGAGATGTTCCACCGGGTTTTTCTTTTAGCATTTCCAGACTTTTGTTGCCCCATTCCCAACATTTTTTAAACGTGTTACTGGCATATATAAGTGAGCATATATTTTAAGAAACAATAACATTTCTTAGTTTGAACATTTGTTATGTTGTCTTTATATCATTTTATATTTAATATTGGGTTTAAATGATTTGCTTGTAAGTGCATGACGTGTGTGTGTTTTTTCTTATTACTACACACATATTCCACAAATTACACCACATATACTATACCTTGTTTCTTTTGATAGCTCAAAGATTTACAAAATATTTTAGCATTTTCAAAAGGTCCAGGTAGGATTAAGAGGAAGTGTGCTGTTGTGACATTACCAGCTCTTTGAAAACACTTGACGGTTCCAACTGTGAGCATAGTATCCTTTACGGTCTGACCTATGACTGCATTTCATTATCTTATACAGTTAAAGTATTACTATAATATATATAGGTTCAGAAATATGAACAGAGTTTTTAGAGGTGTCTCGAAACAGACAGCATTGTCTTAATATCCTCTATAGGACAGATGGCTGATTGCTGAGGGCTTGCGCAACTTAACAAGGCGGCAATTAGAATTTTCAAACTTTTCGTTTGCCGGTAAGTCTTACTACTTTGTAAATTAAATGAAGACTTTGGGTATGTGCAAAGTAATACAAAGTAGAATATAACCGAACATGGCTAAGTTGTTTACTGAGTTTACATTCATTTGATGAACTGAGCATGAAGCCCACCTTATATACAGTGCATTCAGAAACTATTCAGATCCCTATACTTTTTCTATATTTTGTATTACATCTTTATTTTTAATTTGACAAAATTGTATTCCCCTCATCAATCAGCACACCATGCCCCATAATAATAGCGCAAAACCTTTTTTCAATTTGTTTAGAAATAACATGAGAAATTGCAGGCCTGCTTTCTCCCAGTTTGTAAAAGATCGAACAGCCACAAACGTTTATTTTGCAGCCAATGTTAAAAATGTCCATCTAGAAAAATTATGCAGAGGCAAAATGGTGCAACAAACACGCAAACACACACACACACACACACACACACACACACACACACACACACACACAGCTTACCTGGTTGGATAAATGACACAAGATACACAGGGTCTCTAAACAAACTACAGTACATGTCCTCAAACCACTCACCCTCCTCATTGCTAACATACCACTAGTACCTCCCATCTTGTCATGCTGTGTGATTAGCAGGCTGATGCATTCATATGCAGGATTGCTGGGTGGCCCATGTAAGTCCTTGTCCTCCCAGAGACTTATAGTCAACGCAGAGACCAATACAAGGACAAGTACAGCTATGCACAATCATCTATTTCCACTGATCTGTGTGTTTTGATCAGAAGGCAAGAAAACGTGACAAACTGAGCCTTGACCTTACAGTATATTACACGGCACCCTTCATACTGTTGTGATCTCTGAACAACATCTGTTGGTTTAGCCTTTCATGTGTCACAGGGAATTGTCTAAAACCTATTAAATTACTGGGAAAATACCCTTATCCTTTATTTATTACATTTTAGTACCATATCAGATGCTTTTATCTAAAGCAACTTTCGAGAGCAATTAGGTTTACATGCATTGCCCAAGGGCACAACAAAATGGCTTGGGATTTTCAAACAGCCTTTAAGTTATCGGCGCAAAGCTCTAACCTCTAATCTGCCATCCTTGAACATTTCAAATATCATACTGTACAATACTGTATATTCCATCAGCATTACCTAGCTCCAGGGCCATGAAATCTGTTCAATCATTAGTTCAAGAAATTTAAATCCTAATGATCTAATATCTTCCACCCCAAAGCCAACTCATCTGCTCTTGATTGCCTGAAATCTCAGGCTGTTTTGATATGTCTGTAATTGACATTCTCAAGACAACCAGCCACAACCACTGGCAATAAACACATTCAATAACACCGCAAAAACAAGTAGCATAGTGTGTCGTGGGATCTGGAGGTGTGTTTCTAAGTATTGTATCAGTAAATGTTTTCAAGTATGCTGATATCCAAAATTAAATTAAAAATTGAACCTGTCAGCCAAAGCAAAAATACAGGCTGCATTTTGAATAGAGTCACTGCTGCACTAACTAACTGGGGTCCTAATAAACTAAATCCTATTGAATTCTCCTTGAACACGTATCACCAGTTAATTAAGCGGGGCTAATAATCTATGCTTTTAAACTCAAGAATTGATTAACTTTATTATTTTGCAGTACTGTGGAAGAGCAGAGGACATATACATGATGAATAGATATTTCTGTCTGGTAATGAATGCTGAATAAATACACAGAAGATGACATGTTTCTGTTTCCTATGACGCTCTTGAAGCTAAAGCTACCTACTGTATGTCATTCATTTTTCAGGTGTCAAACGGAAGAGTATGTGTTGTAAATTAAATGATGGTTTAATGGATATAATGGTGAATCCAAAAGTAATCTCTGGGTCACTTTATGGATATTCAGGATATTCCAATCCACCTCCACCACTTTCCATTCCAATCCCTCTGGTGAACGCATAATTAATAGTATGTACTGTATTGTAAAAACAAATGAGTAATGATTCATAATACAGGCACGTACCCAAGCATGATCAACACTGAATTCTAGAATCAAGGCTGATTGTGCTTACTAGTGCATTGGAGGAAGGGTTTGTGAAATAACTTCACTCTTACAGGATATGTGCCAAAGGGCTAGGTAGTTATTGGTCCAAATTGACCAATAGAGCAGCAAACACGTTTTCCCACAGTTAGCAAACTGACACAGTTAAAAGTATTCTTGTGGGTCGTATTGATTCGAGGTCAGCAAATGTTTAGAATCGTCCGTGCACACTCAGACTGAATGAAACATTGATTAGAGCCCTATTGCTTGTACCTAAACAGCTGTAGCTTTTACAGTAGTCTCTGTGATCGACGGAACTATTACCCTTTCACCCTCTGTGTCTGTCTGTCTGTCTCTCGCTCTCCGTCTCTCAGGAGATTGGCCCATGTCAAAACCTGATGCTGCCTCTACAGCTGTGATGTTACTGAGAATAAAGGCACGCGCTCAGGGGGAAAGGATTACGGGCAGAGAAGCACAGAGAAAAGCCTATTCTTCTACCGTGGAGAGGCAGAAGAGAGATAGAGAAGGAGAGAGAGGGGCCAGTGAGAGAGAGAGAGAGAGAGAGATGGAGAGACAGAGTGGTGCTATGCTACCACTTCAGTAGAGTACATGCCTTGCCTGGCTCCTCCAGAGATTATTACATAACTTGGCATAAACTAGTCCTTCCCTCCTCCACACACTAGCTTGCTAACACTGGGGGGAAGAGACAAAGATAAAGAGAGAGAGAGAGGGAAAAAGAAAGAGAGAGAGAGAGAGAGGGGGCGCAACACTGGGGCAAACAAACCTGTGGCACATGAATCACGCGGTTAAAAATATTGTAACACCCCAAACATTTTCATCGACCACAGTGGGGACAATTGAGTCTGTTCTGGAATCAATGCTTATTACTCGCTTCAACAATTTTCTAACCTCTGACAGCTGAACCACGATTTAACCCCAATCATATGGTGTGAGAGAAATGACACCACTCTACATGTACTGATGCCGGTATGAACGTCACGAACAGTTAGAGAAAGTGTACGAGTGCGGTGTAAGGTTTTCTAGAGATCCTAACAGCAAAATACACTTACAACATATACTTCTTTACAAGAGCCTGGCCACTCAACGCTGTTGCTCATTCTCTTGAAGGGAACATGTTCAAAAGAGACTGAACAAAACCTCCCTCCTTCTTCATTCAAACACCTCTTTTTTTACTGGAAGCCATCCACCACCTACAAACACATTAAGCACAAAACAGGAGACAGTTTTTTTTTATAGCAGTCAGTTTGTGTTCACATGAGCGCTGAGAGGTACAAATAACATATCATAATTGGTGTCAGTTAACGTCCCCAGAAAATGTATTTGTTATGTGAGTTAAAATGAATGGAAGATTTTGCTATATTTGTTCACTATGGTACAAAGCCTGACATTTTAAAGTGGGAATTTCAAATGTTTTAAATAATAAGTTTGTATTTTCTCTTGTGCTGGAGATTTCCTGCAACAACAAGATGATCAAATTGAGATAGGGCATCAGTACAGATATATTACACAAGCAGAGAAAGGCTATACATGTGGACCCTGATCCAGGACTATTGAAATTAGACAATCTTTGCAGCAGATTTCATGTTCACCTTTGATTTTCACTCCCACTCACTCCTACAGCTGCTACTTGAATTCTGCAGACACTGGTTTGTGTCATTGTGGTGCCGTCCTCTCTCTCGACCAGCTTCAGTCTATCTATACACCCCCATCGGAAAGCAGACCTAATATGGAGCTGGGATATAGTCTATCACCGCCCACTGAGAACATTCTTCAAAACCTCCCACAATATTTCTATCCTCAATGATGGTTGTTTATGGAAGAGAGTGCATAACATGCCCTCATTCATTTCTCTGGTGTGTATGTGTGTGTGTGTGTGTGTTTGTGTGTGTCTGTGTGTGTGTGTGTGTGTGTGTGTGTGTGTTTGTGGCAGAGAAATAGTGTAATGGCTTTTAAATCAGCCCCAGTAAGGTCCCAATTCCAACCAAGCCATTATCCTACTTCTCTATGGCTTCTCTCAGAATTGCATAATGCTAAATCATACAGAGCTTGTAAAATGACTAATGTGGGCTTTTCATCCTATTAACCTATATTAAAAAAGCGGCAGTTACATCAAAGGATTTAAAATCACATTCTGATGGAAGAAATGGAGAGACAGAAAAAAACGGAGGTCTCTGAACTTTGGAAAAGCTTGCCAACCTGTCACACCCTGACTCACAACTCAGAACATGTTGACACAGTATGCTTCTTAACACTGAGAACCAAACAGTCATGGTCCAACTTCCTGATGCGCTCACATGAGGTGACTATTTCATCATAGCTGTGACAATGAATCAATAGAAACAACCTAAATGGATCGTAGACATTTTTCTTGTTGGTGAATGTTATTAATTGCACCAAGATCACTATGGCAAAGCAATATTTCATACATATCAAATGTCTTGCCAAAACATTTGAATGGGGATGGGAGACCCAAATTGAGCATTGACGTCGCCAAGAGAGGCATCCCACACAACGATTCTACATCCCTGCTCTTCGAGATACAGACGTGACAGTGTGGACCAAAGGAGTTATTGGTCTTATACAACACAATATTATGTGTGAAGTACAGAAATATTAACAAAGATCTCGGCACTGACTTCAATTAATATGTAAATGTCTCATTGTTAGTTTATTAACACAACCAATGTGTGATTGTAGTAACGTTAATCACCCATGGTGTTAAATTCAGCACTTTCTAATCAAAATGAATTTTTATTGTTCAAGTGTACAAGTCAACTGCTGCCTGTCATTTCTGTCATTTGGACAACTTCCATGAACCTCAAACCAGCCCCTCTCAGCTATGCACTCGCTTGGAGTGCCCTCCATGATCACGTGTTGTTGACAAAACACGGAGGGTGACTTTAACAGAGGTTTATTCACATGCTGGTTTGGGAATTATTGATAAATAAATCAAGGTTCTGGAATTGAATTATGTATATAATGGTTCACCTTACTTAATAAAACAGTCATGACATTCAAATTGACTAATCCCTCCCAGGAGTGAAGATTTAGGGGGGGGTGGTGGGTCATGACCCCCCCAGAGTACAGACAGGGACCCCCCTGGAAAAGAGTGGAAATCCTGGGATCCATTGACACCATTATACAGTACGAATCTACACCCTTGATCCCTCCTAGAGTTTAATAAATATCAACATATGAACATTACATTGAAGAAATAAGTAACTACTTCTAGCCTACTAAAATGGAAAGAACAGTGCATCCACCTCTCCAAACAGATGCATACCTGAACCTCATTTTGATTGGACAAACAAATACTCCTCCATTTGATAAAGTATATGAACTTTATATACGTACAATTATAAACATGTACTTTATACGTGCATCATTTCCAATTTTAACCTTTTCATTTACAATCTCCACGGCAATTGCTCGTACATCATTAGAGATACTTCAAAATATCTTCATAACCATCTCGTCCCAACAACTCACTGGAAATTCCTCTCATTCTTATAAAGTCATTCATCCTCTCCCCACCTCCCTTTCAGTACAGAAGGGAAGCGAGAAGAGAATTAGAAGGAAAGGGCCCAATTTGCCACAACACTTTGAAAAAGAAGGTGCGAAGACAACAGATCATTGAGAATGCAATGAATAAGGGAAGACTTTTCAGATTCACTTTTCAAGAAAACCCTGTTCTACAAAGTAAGGGCAGATATTAGGACATTGTGATTTAAATAAAAAATGTCACCATTAACTATAAGCTTATTGGGAGACCAAAGCTACAGAAACAATAACAGACTCAAGAACAAGATCTCAAAATTGGAATGGTAAATTCAAGATCGTAGCAAAGACATTGCCACTGAAACTATTAAACTCTTCATGGGTTGGTGAATGAATCTGAAAACCACATTATCAAGCTGGAATAATTTCACAGTGATATGAAATCAATGGTATAAAATAAATCCTCAGTGGCGAATACATGTGTAGTTCATAGCCTGTCATCTTTACAATAATGATGCTAAAGAAAGCCATTAAAGGTTAAGGAATGACGATACATTTTTTCGAAGAAAGCTGTCAGGAGCAACTCCACTACTCCCTAAGGCAACTAAAGACATTTGGCGTGTCATCCTGGGTCCTCTACAAAAACTTTAGCTGCATCAGCAAGAGCATCTTGACCAGCTGCATCTCAGCCTGGTATGACAACTACTCAACACACAGTCACACAGCTGATATCTTAAGCAGTCCAACTGCTGAATATTTGACCTGCTCAGACCAGTTACATTGACACAGATCTCCAGATGCTATTACACAAGCCCTCTCATGTGTAGGTCATAGAACCTTGTGTTTAGGGACCGCTCATCCCTAAAGCCGTTTGCAAATAAGCAATCTGGGGTGCCAAGCCCAGAAAACATTTCTGTTATTGAAATTGTTCAAATTGGGGTCCCGAGCCTAGCGGATATCACGGCCGTTGCCGGGGTTCAGTATGTTGCGTTGGTCCTGGAATGAAAACCCTCTGCCAGGGATTTCAAAGGTGCTCCATTAAATGAGGCTGGTCTGTCCTGTAGCGTTCCATCTGCGTCAGCAGCACACGCAAACAGAGGCAGCACCTGTACCGACAGTGTGTCCACAGCAATCCGTTAGGAACTTTGATGACAGTCGAAAAGAAGAACGAAATATGATGGGCAAAAGAACACACTCATTTCAAACCAAAAGCCGATAGAGAGATAACGGATTGCTAGTTAGTGAAGGAACCGAGCCAAGCCCAGGTGCAGAGACAGAGGGAATCCAATCCAGGCACCTCTTCTAACAGCCTATAAAAAGATTGAAGCTTGGCATGCAGCAGAGTCAAACAGCAGGATGTCTGTCCCCACAGTGTCTGTTTAGCCTCGTGATAATACAATGTGGTGCTACTAAATAAGAAATCCATGCATGGGAAGTTAGCAAAATGTCCACTTCGGTTCAGAAAGCACGAATGAGACAAAGGCAATTACTGTAACCTCCAAAAGTGGCATTGAGAACAGCCCCCCACTCAGAGAAATCTCAGACAGATCAAATAAACAGGCTTTATTTATTCAATTCGAACGCGAAGGTTTTAGGTTTGGTGTTTGTGTGAAAGTGTCTTGCATTATATCAATCCCCGTCTATCGTCTTCATGACTCAAGTTTTTGATCCTAAAGGCCAGCCTATCCATTCACGGGACCAGTACCTGCTAACGTCTTTTATATCTGCCCCCATTTGACATCTTCCCCCGACTACAGATCAGGCCACGCGTTAGGTGCCACGGTGATCGTCCAGAGATAAACCCAGGTCGACTGGGGGAGAACAATGTCTTGTCCCAGGGCCAATATCGATTTTAATGTGGGGCCGATGTCCACTGCTTGAGTTAACGCGTATGCATGTGTGTGCAAGGAGGAGTGTCAAAATGGGATACACAAAAAACAAAGCTATCAGGAAATGAGGTCACAGCCAGACTTCTGTGGGGACAGGTTCAGATACAGGAACACATAGTCAGAGCTGAACAGACAGACAGAAAGAATATTGGCTAGAGAGATGGTGCGGTCTCAGACCAAAATTGGACAGGGTAAAAAATATATCCCAGAGAGAAAGACTCAATATTAAGTGGTTAGTTAGACAGACTCTCCGGGAAACATTTCACCAATGTGTGAGCAAGTCACAGTATGAGATTAACAGTTCTCCTTATTTAATCTCATGCTCATTAAATATAGCTGAGCGTACAAAATGTTTCAATGCACTTGTTAGGCTTGATCTTACTAGCACTCTCTGTCCTTATATCAACTTTCAAGCTTTTCTTCAAGCTTTTTTCATACATTTTGCATGTCTAAATTCTGTTAACTTGAACATTTCTTCAAGGTGCAGTCCTTTGTAGATTTCTAGGGGTTACTCATATAAAGATACTTCCAACTGTGTCTTTATGGTTTGACCCATGGTGCACTGCCTGCCTCTCCTGTATAAACGGTGTGTGAGTGTCGGTCACATGGTACCGTTAGACTGCCCATCATGAACCTAGTGGAGCATAACGGCCATCTATAGCCCCAATCACAAAGGGCTCGTGATTCATTAGAGACTGAATGACCTTCAGCGAACACACACGCACACGCACACGCTCACACACGCACACGCACACGCTCACACACGCTCACTTGCACAGGAGCGGGCGCTCAGGCTAATTCACAGGATGGAAATAAAACATTTAAAGACACGTAGACCAACGCGCTCTACTCTACATTCAGAAGCATTAGACAGTGCAATCATATGCCTGGATGTCAAGCTCAGTCAGTAATTCAGTAATATGATTCCCCAAAATTAAACCACAGCATTTTCATTACTATGCTGACTTCAAAATACATTAATTAATGTCCTTGTTGGCAGCCCCTCTTTTCTGAACAACGGCCCTGTAGGAAGTTTATTGTGCACAGAAGGAAAGGGGTTTACCTCCTCTATCTACCCACCCTATCCTCTCACTGTGTACCCTGTCAGTGGAAGATCTTATTTATCCATCTCCAGTGCCATTGTTGGGTAAGGCTGGAGATAAGTATGCACTGGCTGTATCTGACAGAGCATAAAATCAGGGGGGCATCGATTGTACTTAACTGAAAAATAAATAGGACGAGAGCCAGCTAGCTCACCGATTTCTAGCAGCCGGATCATTTGTGGAGGAAAAGAATACAGGATTCCTGATGCTAACTGACCTGCCTTTGGCCATTGACACATTATCCCACTAGAATAGCCCCTAAACACCTCTCTCCATCTGTTGCTACAGCAACAACACCGACAGCATGAGAAACTTCATTCTCTAATACTATCCATTCCACTCCAAGGACCAAGCCAATGAAATAGCCTATTTCTGTACAGTAGAAATGCCTGGTTCTTTCCTGCATTTCTAGAACAGAAAAACCATACACACTTAGAAGTGAATTTTTTTGGGGGGTTCTAAACATTTCCAAACCAGTAGAATCTTTCGACTTCACAAGGTTCCTTGAGCAAACCTTCCCGAAAAATGTCTTAGAGAATCCGCTCTTAAAAAGGCACATCTAAAAATAGATGAGTGGAGTTTTGTCTCCAGAGCTAGCAGATAACAATCACTATTCAGAGGCTGTTTAGTTTAGTAGGTAACTTATGTTTGGTCGTCCATGAACAATTGACTTCCTAGGATCACTCAAACTTTTGGTTTTCCAGTGGTCGACTCTACCAGCCTATCTTGACGTGAACTTGACGGGCCTAGCTTTCAAAATGTGGAAACCACTGACAATCTGTTATCTCACTCTAACACTCTGGAAACATTATTTGCACAATGGTTTTGTGATATTTTTGGGTCAGAGTGTTAGCTGTCATATTAGCTGTCAATGTTTAGGTTATGGTTATGTTTTTTTCTCTCAAGTGTGCTTACAAGTTGATATTTGAACTGAAACTGCAAAAGAATGGGTGGAGATGTTTAAACATCAGCCTGTATGGCAGCAGTGCCTCCCAGGTGCATTTAAGGGCACCTTGATCTTACAGGCAAGGGATTCCTTTAGAATCTCCCAGGTTCCATGTGTCAGCATTAATTCTAAATGTATAGAGCAGATTGTATTTTAGTAATTTAATGCCTGCTATCAAAATAGAGAATCCTACATCAATTCAAATTATAATAATTATTAATCCCTTTATATATTTATCACTAGCTCTATAATACCCCTGTTGGCTACTTTCTCAGGTACATTCTATTTCTAATGTTAAAAGCTTAATCTTATCCTGTCCCTATTTCCAATTATTTACAGGTAAAATAAGGTGATGTACTGACATAATCCATATGGGATAGAGCCAAAAGATCAGAGGATTCAACTTGATCAACTTGTAATTCTACAAGATCTAATGCAGGTTAAGAGCTTCACAATTCACCCAGCCAAAACAAGAACCTCCGAACTCTGACCCTATATGAGGTGTTCCAAACTGTACCCTGGGCCAGCTTGGAGATGAAAACTTTTCATCTCTTATGTCCCTGAAGGAGGAAACAAGATATGGCACTTTAAGATTGCTAGAACAATTAAATCATAATGCCTTAAAAAAATTAAAACATCAAACATGAAGTGTTATAATATACTCTACCATCCCTTCACAAAGCTCCTCGTCATACTCAGGGCCAACATACTGTAGGATCTGAGCATTAACAAGTATCATATGAATGTACGTTTCATTAGAAGTGAATGTGCCTAGATAATGATATATACAGGGAAACCTCTGTTTAGATTCTCCCTGTAGGTTGCACTCTGGTAATCACAGGAATGTTTACTGACCATTTGGTGTAGGGGTTACTGTCTTGGCTTTGCTAGGTAAGTACGGCCTTCACATGCAAATAACAACTGGTTAACCCCCATTACAGTGAGGAGAGCAGAGAAGAGTTTGAGCCTGTAACATCATGTGCTAATAGACTATGCTGCAATAAACATTGAATACTCTCTCCCTTGACAACCGAGTACGCAGGTTATTATTACTACCACTATACGACATGGCTGATTTCTAACAATAGTGTCATACCTAATTCCATTCTATAAGGAATGGAGGAAATAGACATATCTTAATATCTACTTTCAGTCTGTCACTAGCTATGACACTTTGAATTTATCCCATCACTTTGAAGACAACCCAGTGTCTAAATTGCTCAAATAAAATTATCAAAACAAAACTAGAAAAATACATGTAAAACTTAAGAACATAAATGTTTTTGGATAACACTACCTTGGATGGTTCAAGGAATACTGTTATAGTTTTAATTGATGCTAATTATGGAAATTACACAAATTAGTATAGTTGAAAGTTGATAAACATTTACAAAGTTGACATTGGGATGGCAGAGGCATGGGAAACATAGTTGGTTTGAAATTGAACGTCTCAAGAGTTCCTGCTTTAGGGTTTATTAACACTAACTATGCACATTGATTGCTAAGTCAATACAAGTTTTAGGGTTAGGGTTAGGGTTAGGGTGGCATAGCTTGAACATGTAAAACAAAGATAGTATGAAATGGTTCAACAGTATAATTGAAAATGAAAGTAAATTGTTATATTAGATAAAACAATTTTAAATTGAGTTTGAGCAATGCTGGATTGGTTTCTCCGCTTCAACGGTTCAAGAGATTTTGTTTTATGGTTAATTAACAGGTATGTAGCAAATTATGCAAATTAGTCTAATCATTGTCAAAACATTTACAAGACGTATAATTTAGGATAGCCTAAACACATGAAACAAAGTTGGTATGGTTTTTCTAGCTTGCAATTTATGCAAGAAAAAATGTATCATGTCATGTTATAAAGATAATGTTAAACAAAAATGAGTCCAAATAATGTTTGCTGGTATCAATCAATTTGAATAGAAGTACAATTCTGAAAACCTTTATTTTCTAATGAATGCCATGCATTAAGGACTGGGAGTCAATTGGTCACTATGTCAAAACAAAACCATTAGTCTGAATTGCAATAAACAAGGAAAACACAGATATTTAAAAGAGCTGAACTCAACTGTGGATTGTCCTGACATATAAGAGCCACCCCGTGACAGAAGGCCATAAGGACTTGGCATTACAATAATCACATCTCATCAAAACGTACACAACTGAGAAAACAACTGAGAAATATTCAGTTGTTGTCCACTTACAGCTAGCTAACTAAAATCTTCCCATTCCCAAATAAGCCAGCAATATGATGGAGTGGTTTTACTGAATTTTCCATAGTTTCCCGACTCAAATGGAAGTTCAATGTGTGAAATCAGTTTGCTAAATGTATAAAGCTAGTTCAACAAGTACCATCTTGTTGTTTCTTCATGACGATGAAGGGTTAGGTTGCAATATTACTTTTTGCCGGCTTCCTTAGTGATTTTTCACTAGCATCCAACTTAAACAATTTAAACATAACCAAAAGTCTATTAGAATAAGCCTCACACATCAAAATAGCAATTACATTTTATCTTGATTAAATTCAACACCCGCATATCTTTCATACAAAAACAATTTACTTGGTGGTCTGCCAAGTTATTTTCTCTTGGACAGATTTTTGCTTGAGTAAAGTCTCTCGCTATGCATCTTCCTCTCAGGCTATGGCACAGGCAGAACTGAATAGGCTTAGAAAATAATTATTCTTTCACGTTTGGCTGCAGATGCAACAAAGGTGTTTGTGATATTCTGGCTTTACCAACAAAAAATGTAACAAAATGTATTATTCCAGACAATTTAAGTGTAGGCATTAAGGATTAGAATTTGGGGTTAGACAGTAAGCAATTGGGTTAGGCATAATGATTCTATAAATAGGTTCAGGGAAAATAGAGAACAGGTTTTCTGGTCTCCATAAGGATATAAAAACAAACACATGTGTGTTCACTGTAAAGAATTGAATACTAATGCTAACAACATTTTCACAACTCAATCAACATCATCACTGGTGTTACTGCTCTTTTGCCAGTAACACCAGTAGTGAGTTTGCTCTAAATTTGAAATGCAGATTTAGACCAGCTAATATAATGCAATCCCTGTTACCAATTGCTAGCCCTGGTCAACATACCTTACTAATACATTCTTCTAAGAGTTCACAGCCAATTTGGATGTATCATGCTTTGTACTCTGATGCCTACTTTACAGGTTTACTGCTTTAGTTAGCAAGGAGAAATGGCCTAATTGAGATAATAAAAAAATGCATTGTAACCTTGTATGCATTATTAATTTAGTGTTTGAGGACTGAGAGAGTATAATCAGGATTCCCCTATCGGGCTGCATCTGGTATGCTATGCACTACACATATTGATTTGACCACTGGAAAAAACACATTATAAATTAAGTGTCCTGAAATATATTTCAGTTTTTATTTTAATGTGTTATGACATGAAATCAAAATAAATCAACCCCCAAAAAGTCCATAATGTGAAAGTAAAAAGAAAATCTGCAAATGAACTACAAACATAAAACTGAAAATAATTGATTGCATAGGTATTCACCCCCTATGCTACTGCATAACACACGTAAATTAGTTGTGGTACAACCAACTGTCTTTAGAGGTCACACAAAAATGGTTGACATCAATGTAAAACAACATTTCAGTCATTCTAAAAATAGCAATTTACAGGAACAACATTTAACCTTATTTAAATACATACTGAATCACTAATTACAGTCATATGAAAAAGTATACATCCTGGAAAGTATGTCTACTTTTACAAAGTTGAACATCTGGTTATCTGAGCTAAAGTCCAACCACACCCATTGAAGAAGGTAACACAATATAACAAATCACAGAAAAAACAATTATCCAATAAATATAATTAACCATTTATCCATTTTAACCATTTATCTAATTAAAATAAACAAAGAAAATGTCCTTATGTGGAAAAAGTCACTTGCAATGGATCACACAAGCCAAGCTACAACAGAATGGCTCAAAAAGAAGAAATGGAGGGTTATGGAATTTCCATCAAAGCCCAGATCTCAATCCTATTGACATTCTGTGGGAGCCTTGAAGTGGGCTGTGCATGAAAAGAAGCCCCTGACCATGACAGTTGAATCAGTACTGTAAGGAAGAGTGGGCAAAAAATCCTCTCAGTCATCTAAGAGACAGTTACAAGAAATGTCTACATTAAGTTATTTCAGTCTCAGAGAGCAAAACTAAGTATTGAAGCCAGAGGTGTACTTACGCACTATGAAAATGTATTTCTCTTAATTTTTTATGACAGTCATAATACAAAATCATAAAAGTCTATGATCACTAATTTCAGATAAAGAAATAAAGTTAAACAATTTCGGAAAACTTTCATGGTCATTCTTTAAAATATTATTTTCTGCTCTGCTTACAGAGATAAATACACTGACATGAGGAGAAATGAAAAAAAGACCATAACATTTGGCTGGCATTCAGAAAGAGAAAAACAGACAGACACGTTGAGATTGAAATTGGTATGCCCTTCTGAAGTCCCATGTAACATTGTGTATCCCTGTTAAATGATGTGAGGTGATAGCAGAAGTCTTTACCTATCAATTGATGTACATGTTTCCTGTCTGCTTTCCAGATTGTTCACCAGATAGCAGTAAGAGATCACATAACATCTCTTGGCCACTTGAAACCAGTTGTGTCTGGTTTGGGTAGTGAGTCACTGAGCCAAAATGGCTGAATGGATTTTTTATGACCCTAGAAGTCATGGCAGTTGAATTGGTTTATTACAAATAAGGCACAAACAGGTGAGGAACGATTAAACATATTGGTCCATTCCCTTTTTGTGCGGTTAATGGTGAGTTAAATAAATGGTGAATGTGGAAAATTCAAGCTCATAAACAGGGAAAATGCATTGCTATACAGTTACCATCAGGGTATACCTTTCTACACACCCAGTGAAGGCTAAATTCCTTCATCTGTTACTGTGGTTGTTTGACTGCTGAATACATTATAGCATTTGACTGCTGAATACATTATAGTTTGCACTTTTGATGACTTGACCTACATTGCAAACTATGAATCTGACCACAACACATGATTTATGGTCTTTATGGCGAACTGGTTCTCCTAATAAGATGTTTCATTGATTGGGGCATTTATTACTGGGCATACATTAATTTCAGTTACTTTGAAGCCTATATCTGCAACAGTGCAGGTTGAGCTTGTTTGGCAGAAGTTTTGTTACCCTCAAACTGAATTGAAAACTGTATTTCATGTAAATTTCTACTGAGATACTGTAACTTGAAACTGAAGCCAAACTGATACAGCAGCAGTGTTTGTAAAACGAGCTAGCAAATGGTTGTACGACGTGCTCCTAGGACACGTTCTCCCCAGTGCCCAGTGTTCCCGCTGAAACCAATTAATTTAAATATGCCTATTCCTAAAGAATGAATAAGAAAACTGAGTAAAGGAGTAAATGAAATAAAATGTTGATAAACATTTTGTGTGTTTTGTGACTGTTTACCAATTTAGTTTGTTTGCACAAACCGCAGTTGTGATATACAGTATGTAATTGCAATGAAAAATTTAATGAAGAAAATCATTCACATAAAACAAGCACCCTCTGACCTATAAGACAATGTTCCAACATTCAATAGCAATAATTAATACATAATGTAAATGTCTGTTTAATTAAAATACAGGTCAGATCAGATTTCTGGAGGGTGTGATTTCTGAAAAACTTTTCAAAGGGCCACCCAGGTCCATTGTTTTACTTTTTTATGTTTTTAATGTGCATACTTAAATGACTAAAACTATTTGGAGCATAGGTTAAAAAACAAATACACCTTATCGATTTTCGTTAAATATAAAAATGTATTATGATGAGAAACCGAACAGTCCACATTTTTATAGACTGAACTGTTTCAATTAACCTTGTGTTTCGTATGTATGAGAAATAGCCTATTATTTTCAATGTACATTCCATTCTGACATGCAGTCATACAAAAATGCAATCATTTGGAAAACATCTGCTTCATGGTATTTGTCAAAAAGGGTTCCAAATTTAGAAATTGCACTGCATTTTATTAATATTTACCCCCCCCCACAAAAAACTATATTTCACAGATGTATTGGACAATTTCTTTCACAGATGTTTGTTTTAGGCAATCATTAGTGAATGCACAAGACCGTAGTCAGCTGCTTTTGATTCTAGGCTTTTCCCTTGCATTTGGAGTCTTTTGCTTTTTTCTAACAACATGAGAACAAAAGACATGTCAGTACAAGTCAAACTGGTCATTATGAGCTAAATATATCAGAACAAACCAACCAAAGACATAGCTGATAAGTTTTTGGTGCTCATTGATAGTATACACACTATCCTTTAGCTTAGCCGACAGGTTTAGATCAGGGGACTAAGTTGGCCATCCCCTGGTACTTCAAAGTCATGTCAAAGTTCCCAGTGCCTTTGGAATGCTTGTGGGGCATAAAAGCATTTCTGGCTTTTGAATCAATTCGGGGCTCATACATACTTGAAACTATTTAAATCAGATTCTGATATCTTTGACACATTTCAGATCAGATCTTGTTGACCTTGGATCCGAGTCAGAATGTATAGTTTTTCAAAAACATCCCGTTAGTATCAAAAGGGAATTTCATAGATACAATTTGTCCTAGATGTCAGTCTCAACATCAGTGAAGGTCTTAGTCCAAGCCACTTCTGTTTCAAGCGAAGATCATTTACCAAGTTAGTAGACTGAGAATGCATGTTCATTTACAGCAATGACCGGGGAGCTGTAAGGGCTAACTGCCTTGCTCAGGGACAGAACAACAGTTTCACCTTGACAGCTAAGGATTCTATACAGCAACCTTTTAAACCACTAGGCTACCTGCCAAAAATGTACATTCAACCCTGAAATAAAATGTGCAGTAATGGTACAGTAATATGCTGCATTATCCTATGTGAGCACAATAGATATAATGTTAGATTTAAAAGCACTCTGCATATTCAAAAACTGGTCTGGCAATGACTGTGCATTTGTAAAGAATCAATTTCATTGTAATTTGCACACACCGCATTTTCAAACCACTAAGGCATTCACACCCTTATTGATTTAGGCAACAAGTTCCTCCACTTCATTTCACACAATCTCAAATTTCTACTGTACTTCACCACCAATGTGAAATGAAGGAGAGGTTCTGGGTCAAAAGAATTGCTTTTGAAAAATGTCCTCCCACATTGTTCTAATGCTACTCCAACAAAGGGTTACTGGTAAGGCAATAATGTATTCAGCAGTCAAACAACCACAGTAACAGATGAAGGAACTTAGCCTTCACTGTTTCTTTTTTTGGATGTGGGTATCCTTCATATGAAATGGTGTAGCCCGTTGCTAGGCAACGCAAAAGATGTCAGTGGGAAGGACAGATAGCGTGGTAGCTCACTCTCGCTTACAACTTCAGACCCGTATCCACAGAGATGCAGAGCTAGTACATCAGGACAAGAACTGAATATTGCAGCACTCAGAATGAAATTGTCAGAACTCTGCATTTCGATTAGCTCGTTTTCAAGTGACAGATTGAAATAGACTAATAAAAATGCCCAAGGATACTGAAGTTGTGGAAGTGAAAATGTTTTTTTTTTACCAAAGCCAATATATTCAGAACAGCCACAGTAATCTGAGTTAAATTCAATAAAACCACATTGTATTTCTCACATACTTCATTAATAACTGATTTAGAATTGCTAACTTATAGGCCCTTTTCCAAAAACGCAGATTAAAATCTTTAAATTGACATTTAAAGATTAACTCAAGGAATACACAGAGTATACACATAGAATTTATGAATAACAAAATATATACAAATTTTATTTTAAAAAATTCAAATCACATTCATTTCACTGCTCTAATGGTGCTGGTTCCTTAATGACTTGCTATTTACAGGGACTAACCGCATTAGTTCAGTGTGGTTACAAGGTAATTATATGTACATAAAGGTAGAAGCAGATAAACAAAAAACTGTTTGTGTGTGTGTGTGTGTGTGTGTGTGTGTGTGTGTGTGTGTGTAGAGCCTAGTGTGTGTGAATAACGTCAGTACTAAAGGTATAGTTCAAAAGGGGGATATAGTTCAAACATGTGCCTATAGCTGAGTAGCCAGTGAGTAATACTTTTTCAGTCGTGTTCCACGCTTTTAATGCTTGGGTTTGGAAGCAGTACGTGTTTCACTGTTTTAATGTTTGGGTTTGGAAGCAATACGTGTTCCACAGTTTTTATGTTTGAGTTTGGAAGCAGTACTTGTTTCACTGTTTTAATTCTTGGGTTTGAAAGCAGTATGTTCCACTGTTTTAAAGCTTGGGGTTTTAAGCAGTAAGTGTTCCACTGTTTTAATGCTTGGGTTTGGAAGCAGTACATGTTTAACTGTTTTAATGTTTGTGTTTGGAAGCAGTACGTCTTTCACTGTTTTAATGTTTGGGTTTGGAAGCAGTATGTCTTTCACTGTTTTAATGTTTGGGTTTGGAAGCAGTACATGTTTCACTGTTTAAATGCTTGAGTTTGGAAGAAGTACGTGTTTCACTGTTTTATTGCTTGGGTTTGGAAACAGTACATGTTTCATTGTTTTAATGCTTGTGTTTGGAAACAGTATGTTCCACTGTTTAAAGCTTGGGTCTTTAAGCAGTAAGTGTTCCACAGTTTTAATGCTTGGGTTTGGAAGAAGTACAGTTGGTTGGTTCTATTGGTTACATACTTGAGGAAAAGGGACATGTGGTACTATAGAGAATAGTCTGTGGCTTCAGTGGCTGGGGACCCATAGCAGATTATGAGAAGCAGTAACTTTAATTGTACTGCACTTAACAAGGCATGCATTGAATGTGAGAGTGTGGAGGTTTGTTACACTCCTGCTCCTTGTTCTCTCCTCAAGTGCATTTTGTATGGCAGCCTATATTCTGCTTCAGACTGCAGTCCTATGAGCCCTACTCCATTCTGAAGCAACCAGAGTCACAAAAACAGACCGTTGTCCAACGTGGCTTCAATATGTAAACACCTGCTCTCTGAACATAAAAGATTATGCAAACCATTAATTCCCCATATCACTGCCACGTCCATTCCTTATTTTAATATGCTAATTACATCTAAACTCCTCTCCTTCTGTAACAGAGTTAAGAACCACAACACTGGAAGAAGAAAAAAATATAGGAATGAATTAGTCTGTCCGCCACATAAAAAGCGGCCAAGGTGTAGAGTGACTAATATAAATTGCATAATGTATCAGTTTAATTTATGGTTTACAGTTTTGACAGCTTTGCCATGTAAATTGCAAGCCTGTTGGCAACAGATTTGGATGATCTGATGTACAGTATGAAACATACACTGACACGTCCATCAATGCCATTTCCAATATTGGACGTTGAATATATTCATTGCAAAGGCTGATCTGCATGTGGGACATTAAACAGTCGAGAATTTCCAGACTCAGGCCACAAAGTCTAATCGGATCATCTCTTCTTGTATTCTTTGTCTATGGCTGGTTTCTGGAGTCCGGTCCAGGATTGGTAATTATGTCATAATAGCAGGCTGTGACTGGACCTGCGGACTGTACAGTTGGAGGACCACAGTCGGTCAATAATAAATGTAATTTATTAAGTAAAGAAACACTTAGCTAAAGTGTGCCTTTGGGGCATTTTTCACAGATATTATACAAATAGGGAGGTTTAAGACCCTCTTGAGTAATTGCAGCAAAATAGAGGGATGTAAGTACTGGAAAAGATGTGTTGATCTGTGGACATCAAAGGGTTGGGGTTGAGATGGGTTAGGCCTTTTTGATACCGTTGAATGGTAGGTGGCTGTGAATAATGGTGTAGCTATCTTCCAGTTAGGGGATATGAAGGTGGTGGGGTTTATTTAATTACAAAAAATAATACAAAAGGGGAGATTACAATCAATGCATATGATGTTTTACGTTTTTTTATGTTTCCAATTATAGAAATGGTGCCAATGCAGCCATCCAAATGTTTTTTCCGATTGGATAAACGGTTGGTACTTTGTCAAGGAGGTTAATGATGTGTGCTTCTAGCTGAGAATCAGGCAGCAAGACGGGGAGATGGACGCTGACATCACTACCCCTTCTATCAGTGTGATAAGACAATCTCTTATTTGTCGATTGTCAGACACCGTTCCTATTCTCTTGTCTTTGCCTTCCTTCAGTGGGCTGAAAAGGGAAAACTACAGATGGTTAGGGCTCTCTGCCTGTCACAGAGATAAAGGAAACTCTGGTGACCTCGGCTGTCCAACTCATCCCGCCTCTGTCACTGTACAGGAAGGAGAAGGGATGTTTCTCTAGGGACTGCTGGAGGTGATGGACACACCAGCCAAGAAAGCTGTGACGCAACTACATGTTTCATCTCTTTTCTTTCAAAGGTGACTCCTGTTCTCGGAGATTAAGGGAAAGGGACTTTCTAGGTCCCACAGCATTGACACTTTTGCTGGTGCAGAGAGAATAAGGCAATGTTTTGGGGATGTTGAAGCTTGACAAAAGTTTTGGGGTGTTAAAATATATCCCTTACTGTATATCATGTGTTCTGTGTGTGTGTGTGTGTGTGTGTGTGTGCATGTGCATGCCTGTGCGTGCGCAAGCCTGCGTGCTTGTGTGTGTGTGCGCGTGTGTGCGTTTGTGCATGTGTGTGTTTGGCCTCAGGTTACTGCAGCTAGGAGGAAGACAGTTGTGTCACTGCTTCCATGGCAACAAAAGCACCAAGGGTTACAGAAATGTGTGATGTGAGTCTTTCACCTCAGGCAGTCAACAATTCAAACAAACACACACACACACACACACACACACACACACACACATACTGTACAAGAGAGATCAAAGACACAGATCCCACTTTTCAAGTTAGCTAAAACCCAATTTAAATTCAGTGATTACCTTTGTGGAATTCCAGACATAATGTTAATTTCCTGTTTGAAATCCAGCCAGTTCTTAGGGTAACTGCACCAATGGCAAATAATGGAAGTGTACTGTTCTTTAATTATCCTCCTTCAGATGAAAACTCCATAATATTATATTGAGTAAGTCAAAGATAACGAACTAATGCACTGACCAGCAATATCCCACATCAGGCCCAACCCAGTGGAGGTTAGAAGAACATTTGGAGATTCTCAAGGGCCTTGGAGAACCCATAAGGGCTTTGGTGTAACATAATCCAGAAGACTTTCCCTGACGGTCAGGGGACATCCATGAAGTAAATGTACCTCAGGACATCTCTGAGGATTATAGTGAGACCTTTTTAGTGCGTTCTCAGGAATTTAATTTTATTAGTCCTTAGGATGTGGCGTGACTGTTCAAAGGGAACATCCTCTGAGGGAACTCCCGTTCCTTGAAGGTCCCTGTAGACAATGCAAAAAACCCTAAACATGTATCACATTTTCATCAAAAGAGATTGTAAACTAAACTGATATTTTAGTTATCTATTTTATACACTCTTCAATCTTCATTGATTTTATATTTCATCAGTGTGAGTAGGGGTTTTCAGTGTAGTTGTTTAGTGTTGGTAGAGCATATTATTTTATGTTAATCCTGAATCACCATAAAAATTATTTCCTGTTGTGTATTTTTAACATACAAGTACAATTGAATTTGAAATGCAAATTGTAGAAATACATTGCGTATCCAATGTGAGTACTGACATGTGAGTTAAAACCCTGTGTGAAAGAACTATTTGTGTGGAGCTCCTTAAATTTCAGAAGGGGGAGCAAACAATTTTTTTCAGGCACAAACTTTCATTTTTGAGATTGTCAAGGAGGTACTCAGATCTTCTTGTGGAGAAGAGACACTGTGGGCGTGGCGTAGTGTTTGGCTCGAGCAAGTGGTTTGGGTACCCAGGCGGTCCGGCCCCTGTGCCTCTGGCCCCTTTTTTGGTCGCTCCCTGTCAGTGTAGCAGCTCCGCAGCGGCAGATGGTGAGTAAATGATTGGCTATCATCACTCATTTCCAAGATCTGCCCTGTCAGCAGCCCACCGGCAGGGTGCTAAAGCAGGAGACAGCTCCCCTCTGGTGTACATCTGTGTTGTGGGTGTTTCTTAAAAGAGGATAGGCGAGACTGATAGAGATAGAAGCATACTAACATACATTTCCCCTTTAAAAAATGATCCTTTTTGAAGTTGGAGGAGGGTATGCCTGACAACTGAGTCAATGTGCACGTAACTTCTCAGGCCTATGTTTTGCCTTGCATATTCACTTTTTAAATGGAGTTGGTATATTCAGGGAGGCGGTGTTGAGGAATTTTGCCCTTCACCTTTGAAGGTTTTTTACTTGTTCAACAGAATGACTGTTGTTCCAAATAAGGTGATAATCAACTCCTATTATCTCATTGACAGCTGTTCTGCTACTAGTTACAGGGTCCATTCCAGTCTGAGTGTGTGAAAAAGACAATTGTGAAAATGCCAGAACCAGAGAAGAGCTAGGGGATTTTATCCAGATTGGGTTTAATGTTCCACAGAAGTGGTCCAAACATGCAGGAGGGCAGAGAGTTTGTGGCCCGTGACACCAGCTGCTGCAGTCCCTTCAAACAATGTCTCACAACACACACACACACGCACACGCACACAGACGCACACAGACACACACAGACACACACACTGACCAAATCATCACATGAATTTATTGTCATTCAAATTCCAGAAAGAAATCCAGAAAGAAATTAAAAAGTGGCTGATACAAAACATACGGAACCAGTAATTATCTCCTGCTATTCCACACGTAGTGATACCACACAGTTTAGTGTGAACACTACAGTCTATGATCATTTCCTGTCTAAATGGTGTGCTTTCGCCAAAGTCACTTACCGAGACCAACAGTTGTGAGGGGTCTAATCGACAGAGACGGTCAGAATGTTTTCACTACGGACATGGACCCTGGCCCCAGTAACTAGTCAGCAACCTGCGGCATCACTCATCTCATTTTGCAGAGTAGCCTTCCATTCACCAATCTTAGTGACCACTCCAACAAAGCTTGAGGAGAGAGAAAGGAGTGGGGTCTCCCCCAATAAAGGGAGGGAATACAGATGCATCAATGTGCTTATTTGTGCTCGTTTTTGACCACTCAGCTTGCAAAACACTAGTACCATAGATGTGTAAGGAGGGGTGACTACAATTTTCGGCCCTCATTCAGGGTGGTTGCGGTTGGTGGGTGTCCCTTTGGTTGATGCTTGGCAATGTGGGTGGATTGATTACCTGCCTGTTAGACCCTGTTCGGGCCTCCTCCGGATTGGGCCACAGTGTCACTGGACCCCGTGTCTCAGCCCCAAGGTCTTACGCTGCTATATTTTTGTGCTTGGGTAGTAGGGTCTCCTTCCCCACTCTAAATCCTTGTAGATCTAAGGAATGCATTTTCAAAATAATCCCTGTCTCCAGCCGTTTTAAACTTAGGAGGACATGAGGTCTTGGCCCACACCTGCGGAGTACCAGGCTTGACTCATTGCTGTCCCTGTCCAATGTCCTCCTGGTTGTGTTGCAGATCAAGACAACACCTGCCCATTTCAGCTGCCACACTTTTCCCTAGCCGCTGAAATTCAACACTAATGTTGTTTAATCCTTGGTGTTTAAGGCTTTTTTTGTAAAAAAAAACCTTTGTGACAACTGCTGATATAAAAAGAGCTTTATAAAATACATTTGATTAGATTAAATTTGATCTTCAAGAGGACATACAAGAAAAGGCTGTCAGTAAACTCCACTATGTTTAAGAGACCCTGGTGAAAAGTAGTGTTCCCTGTAGGGAAAACAATACATAGACACATCATTTTCCTCTTAAATGTGTAAAGAATCCTACTGTCCGAGGCAAATTCCGAAAATAGAAGATACGTTTACGTGATTAAATAGATCTGTTTATGTGATTGTTTTTCTCAAACGTTATTGTGCCAGGGACTATCATCGCATTGCTGTCATCCTCTGGGGACTGCTTGGTTAAAATTATTATATTGATATAAAGAAGTTAGCCATTGTCTGAGTGACAAAGCTTAGATGCTAGCTAGGTAACCAACTGTCAAAACCCCTAACCGATAGCTACATTTGGTTAGGGGTTAGCCAGATTAGTGACCAATGATATTCATTTTCTTCGGTTTTGAAACCCATTCCAAAGGCACTCTACATAAAACATAAGGGAAAGATAGTTTGAGTAACCAAAAAGTTACTGTACTATTTACAAATGTGGACAGGTAACATTTAACTGTAATGGATTACATTTAAAAAGTAACCTACCCAACACTGAGTATGGTCTATGTAAAGGAGTTGGCATTAAACACATTTCTCTCACAAGATTGTTAAAAGCAACTTTACTGCTCTAAACCTGCAGACCTATTATTTATTTAACTTCGGCAGCAATAAAACTGTATTAGACATTCGGCAGTATCAATAAGACCTCCAGTTTTTGTATTTTGCCTTCAAAATGTAACTCTATAGTGAAACGTTATACATTTGGCAAACATTTTTTTGCATTCAAAATGAATGGCTGTGGTATCTACTGTGTGTATTGTGTACATTTTCAAAGGATAAACTATTTGGGGGGAAATATAAATGAAACAAAATTACTTTTTAAATAATACTTTACGTTAGCAAAAATACAAGGTGGACCGCTCTGAGAAATGGTTAGAGTTTAAGTAGGTTAATGTAGAGAACATTTCTACTATTATTTTTTTTTCTTTTGCTAATTAGCTTTGGAGAGGGATTGAGTAATAAATCCAACTAGACTAGATTTTACATCCCCCCCACTGTAATGTACAAAGGATAAATTTAGCAGGAAAGACGATTCAGTGCCACAGTGAATGTATTATACGAAATATTCAGGAGAGTTCATAAAATTACGAATAGAATGTGAAATCATGGGGTACTATTTGCTCTATCCAGCTAAACTACATTTTCTACCCAATTGTTTACCCCCAATGCAACACACTATTCATATTGCCTCATTAGTTAGTAGCTAGTGGCTCTTATTAGGAGTCTGGGAGGTGATTCATGAACAGTTTTAGATAAAGGTTAATTGAGAGCGAGCATCACAAAGAATTTGAAATTAGTGGAATAAAACACTCACTCAACCTACTACCCCAGCTGCATTTAGAGCCAAACTACCAATTAATTCTACTCGTGCCAAAGAAATAACAAATGCAATAGCGAGGTTTATGGCAATGGCTCTGCAGTCTGGCCAAAAAAATTTCAAGATTTAAATAGTTATATTAAAATAGGCAATACATGTGGACATAGTTGCCAACAATTCAAATATATGTTTCATTGTTACAGTCTAGTCAGCACTGAAATGAAAGTAGATCAAATTGAAAGTTTTTGGAGAATCTTTAAGCTCCTAGTATGCAGTTGTGCTCATAAGTATTCATACCCTGGCAGAAATTGTGAAATTTTGGCATTGATTTAGAAAATATGAAATATAAAATATTTATTTAAGGATAGTTGTCACATTGCCTTTTATTGTCACATAGTTTCTTGGCTCCTGTTTTATATCATAAGAAAAACAGAAATCATCTAATTGACCCTGTTCAAAAGTTTGCATACCCTTGAATGTTTGGCGTTGTTACGCAAACACAAGGTGTGTGATGGCAATTGAAGGCAATTGAAGGTCAATTATCCACATGCGTGACTTTTCAAACTGCAATTAGTGTCTGTGTATAAATAGTCAATGAGCTTCTTCGCTGTTATGTGGATGCACTGAGCAGGCTAGATACTGAGCCATGGGGAGCAGAAAAGAACTGTAAAATGATTTGCATAATAAGGCAATTGATCTTTATAAAGAAGGAAAAGGAGATAAAAAGACATCCAAAGCCTTCCAAATGGCAGTCAGTATTTCAATTGCTTATTAAGAAGTGGAAAATTCAGGGATCTCTTGATACCAAGCCAAGGTCAGGTAGAACAAGAAAGATTTCAAACCAAACTGCCAGAAGAATTATTCAGGATTCAAAGAAAAACCCACAAGTCACTTTAGACAAAACCCACTCTGCAAAAAGATAGTGTGGTTGTTTCATGGAGCACAATATGGCGATACCTGAACAAAAATGAGCTGCATGGTTGAGTTGACAGAAACAAGCTTTTATTGCGCCAATGCCATAAAAAAGCCAGGTGAAAACATGCCCGACAACACCTTGACACATGTTTGGAGAGGGGTCAACAAGGTCTATAGTGCACAGAATACCATCCCCACTGTGAAGCATGTTGGGGGCACACCAATGTTGTGGGGGTAGGTGGGCTCTAAAGGTACGGGAGTCTTGGGAAAATGTATTGCAAGATGATTGCAACATGTTATCAGAAAATACTGTAGACAATTTGCATTCTTCTGCATGAAAGCTACGCGTGGAATACACTTGGACTTTCTAGAATGACAATGATCCTGAACCAAGGTGACCCTCCAGTGGTGACAGCAGAAAAAGGTGAAAGTTCTGGAGTTGCCGTCACAGTCTCCTGACCTTAATATCATCGAGCCACTCTGGGGAGATCTCAAACGTGTGGTTCATGCTAGACAACCAGAGACTTTGCATGATCTGGAGGCATTTTGCCAAGACGAATGGGCCGCTACAGTGTACTTCCTGCAAGAATTTGGGGCCTCAAACAACTATTACAAAAGACTACATGCAGTCAATAATGCTAAAGGGGGCAATACACAGTATTATGAACTAAGGGTATGCAGACTTTTGAACAGGGGTCAATAAAAAAAATTATTTGTTGCCATGTTTTGTTTCATGATTGTGGCATTCTGTTATGACCTACAGTTGAATGTGAATCCCACAAAAATAAAAGATTTTAAGATTTTCGTAATTTGTCAAAAATAAAAGGCTGCAGTGTGTTTAGAAATTGTGTATTCTGTACATTTTCAAAGGATATACAATGTCGAAACAATATTACTATTTGAATAATACTGCATAAGTTAAAGAGCATTATAAGGTGGAGTACACTGAGAAATGATTCAAGCATAAGTTAGAGAACATATCAAATATAAAAATATAAAATGTTGATGTTATTATTGTTGCTAATTTGCTTGTCCTCATTAGCTTTGAAGAGGGATTGTTTTATAATTCCAACCACACTGAATTTTCCGTCCCCCCCATTGAATTGTACAAGGGACACTTTTTGCGGAACAACTATTCAGTGCCTCAGTGAATGTACTGTAAAAAATACTCTGAAAAGTTTGTAAAGTTACAAATATAATGTGAAATCATGGGGCCCTGTGTGAAAACAATTTTCTACCCCCTCTTCAACCCCCAATGAAACACTCTTTACTGTCAATGGAATCGTATTGCCTCATGAGTGATTGATGAACAGGTTTAGAGGAGGGTTAATTGAGAGTGCATACTTAGATTATTATTAGAGAACGATGTTAAGACAGCTTTGTCAGATAATGGTAAGAAAAGAAAGTTGATGAGCAAGAGAGACTGGTGTACAGGAGGACATTTTAACATGTCCTCATGTCCAAGCCTTTTGTGTCGGTGTTGCCGAGGTTGAAGGTTGAAGCGTGATGTTGCATTACGGTAATTACTATGTAAACATTGGAAGATAGCGTATTAGGCTACAACTGAAATAATCAAGCAGCACGGTGTGACAAGTGTTGATGTTCACCATCTTAATCCTTAAAATGAGTTTGACGAATTCACTCGCCACCCAAACGTTTTTATTTATTGTAACAGAACCAAGAATGCTAGGGACATACTTTCTACCGCAGATGAAAGTTGAGATTCTGTTCAATCCAATGACATTCAGTAGTTAAGCGAATAACAGACAGATATTTTAGGCCTGAACCCCCACCTACTCCCACTCCCCACTGCACAATTTCCAAAAGTTCCTACATTATTCTGAGATAGGACTGGCAAAGAATGATGACCAGTAATTCAGCCATCAACATGACATTAATTTAGGTATAAATCTTTTCATGTCACACTAGAGGACATTCTTAAAATTGCAATACATCCATAACATCACCAACAACAGACATAGCAATACAGCCATATCATCAGATACCAAAGAATTAGGAATAAATCCATACCATTACAAGAATATACTTCCTAAAACACAGAGAGAAATAGGTCCTGTAACTAGGGATCACATCAAGTACATTAAACAAACCTGGAATAAATAAAATGAATGATCAATTTCATCTATGTTTTTACAAGATCAATCAGTAGAAACAAGTTACCTAATTTTGCTTGGTTAAAATGGTCTTGCACTCTCTTAATGAGTGCCTGAAATTAGTTTGTTCTTTTATGCATAGACATCTTGTTTAATGAGCCCTTGCCCTCTTGACATAACCAGATGTCTACGCAGCCAATTAGTAGTGCAGTCTGGGTCTGTGAACCTGTGAATGGTATATGTGTGTGTGTGTGTGTGTTTGTGTGTGTGTGTGTGTGTGTGTGTGTGTGTGTGTGTGTGTGTGTAAAGAGAGAGAGGCAAATATTTGGATAAAATGTAGACACCCACTTAATTTTTTATTTGGATCTGCTTGCAAATTAAATGGCAGTCAATGAAATGTACCTGAGCTTTAGGGGATGCTAATTAGCTGAGTGGCCGAAGGAAGTTAGAGACTCTGAAGTTAAGGAAATAAACTTCAGAGTGGTAAGACTAATTTTGTGTTTGCCTTCCATTCTATTCAGGTTGGTAAAACTAATAGTGACATCTCACAGAACTTTTTAAAATTATGTAACTACTCTTGAAACAGACATCATTTTTTAACATTTAGAGTTGGTTTATTAAAAGGGTCATATTATTTAAAATAGGACATTAAATATTACAGCAAATTTCACAGTACTGGGTAGCTTCCAGCACAACTAAAGTAGTTAGATAATAGATAATCATTAGTTGCAGAACATTACATAGGCTTACAGAAATTACATTTATTACATTGTAAGGACTCAGAGAAAATGGGTTCCTTGTCAACACAGGTGTGTTATCTTTATGGACTCTACTAAAGAGAATAAACCTGAATTTAAGACACAAATCTTTGTGTCTTCATTCTGCATTGTATTCTTACTGTTTGACATTCAAAAATGTATTCCGAAATGTTGACGTTCTACATTGTATACAGTGTTTGAATGCTAAGGTATTCCTTGGCCTGAGGCTGCTAATATACACGTGTATGTGTGCGCAGGTTTTGGTGTAGGTGCCTACAAATGATGTTTACTCTGCACGCATGTGTCTACAGTTTAGCCATGATAGAGCGGGAATCTCACGTTATGACCGAGACCACAGATGACTCGCCAGGTACAGTACAGTAAGATCGCTGTTACCAATGCCCTTCCCTGGAAATGCCTCTGAGGTCAAATAGCATGTCTGTATTGTTACTGGGATGTTTCTGCCGTGTACAGCCTCCCACAGAGGCTGTTTTATCCAGATGCCCGCGGTGCCAGTACGTGATTGAGACAGTGCAGACTGTGCAGCACTGGTTTGGATAGGTGTGTTGGATACCTTTTCCCCATCTCTTTCCTCTCACGGCACAGCGTGAGACCAGGCACATGCAAGCTCCCTCGCATAAACTCATAATATATGTCTCAAAGTTACAGAAGGTCCATTCACATTGTTTTGGAAAGGAGATCTACAGTAGAAAATCATCCTCTTCACATAGAACACAAGTCAATCATACAAACATGTCACTCAAACAATCAATTAAATGCATTTATAAAGGCTTTTTGTATCGTCAGTGGTCATCACAAAGTGCTTTTACAGAAAGATTAAGCTGCAGGCAATTCCTAATAGGAACAGAATAAACCTTCATGTCACCAACATGTCTACTTCCAAAGTATACTTAAACTGTGACTAATTCATGTGACCAAATAAAAGCATTATTAGGGATTCATGATAGTGTGAACTGGCCATTTGTGTTGCCCTTTAACATTATTTACATTGATGTTCTCATTCCCTGAAGGGGCTCAACTAGTTAAGCTTGGCATGAAACCAGATTAGTCAAACGGATCAATTACAGCGACCCAAGTGTTATCGCAGTCCTTTATTTCTTTACTGATTTGAATCTGCTTTCAAATCCGGAAAGGAATATCATATTTCAAGACAGATTTCCATCTAATTCCCAGATGTTTGCGAGTTTTCTACAATCCATAAAATGCAAATAAAAACAGAATGCATTGATGTGCAAATCATTATCTCTCTATTTATGCAATGACACACTGTGTTCACAGACGTTTTTCAAAAATGTTCCTGAGCCCGTGCAGTGATGTCCACTAGAGAATCATGACTGTTTTTAATGCAGTGCCACCTGAATGCCCGAAGACCACAGCCGTCCAATATTGGTTTCAGCTTTGTCCCTTGCTTACAGACTTTTCTCCAGATCCTCTGAATCTTTCAATATTAGTACGTACCACTGATGATGGGATCCCCAAACTCTTTGCAATTAAGAAATGTTTGTCTTGAATTGTTGCACTATTTGCCTGTGCAGTCTTTAACACAGGGGTGACCCACCCCCCTTTTACTTATGAAAGACTCATCCTCTCTGGGATGCCCTTGTTATGCCCAGTCATGTTACTGACCTGTTGCCAATGAACATAATTTGTTGTTAGATGTTGCACCTGTTTTTTGTTTTTAGCATTACACAACTTTTCCTGTTTTGTTTTACCCTTCCCAGCTTTTTTGAAACATGTTGCTGGCATCAAATTCAAAGTGGGAATATATTTTTCAAGAAACAATAACCTTTCTCAGTTTCAACATTTGAAATTGTTGTCTTTGTACGATTTTAGATTGAATATAGGGTTTAAGTGATTTGCACATCATTGCTCCTTGTTGTATTTACATTCTACACAGTGCCCCAACTTTTTTGGAAACAGCGTTGTATTTCAAATAGTAATTTGGCATTTTGGCAACAGTTTGGTAAGAACAGCTAGCTAGCTTTTCAACTATAGATCATCTTATCCTTTCATGCTTGGATCATCTTACACTCTATAGCTTCTGTATGTGTTTTAACATGCAAAGCAGCTGTAAAGCTACCATGGCAAGCATTGTTCTATGTCACTTTGGATTGCATTGCTATATTCTGTAACTACCTTGTGAGAGAAAGCAAAAGAACCACCACTAAGTTGCCTACACCATGCACAAACAGTGGTCATGTTTCATTGGTCAGACATTGTTGACCCCTGAACGATCACACAACACCTGGAAGGGTATTTTAAGTATCAGATAACCATATCGTATGTAATTGCAATCTGTCTGGAGTGTATTCATCCAAACTCAGAGTCCATGAACACAACTACCACGAGACAGCAAAGTAAAGTAAATAACTGCGATTTGAACACAATTGCTAGATCTCTTCATGTTTTGTCACACAAAGCGTCGTTTGGACAATCAGTATTTTAAACTGATCAATAGTGATGGGTTGGCGAAAGATTTGTTCTTTTTGAATGAATCTTTTTAGTGAATCAGGATTCATGAGTAATCTCAGTAGGCTCTTTGGATCTCATTCACCAGAAGGAACGATGAACATAATGAACGGTGATCCATGGCTCTTTCAGATATTTGAATCTCATTCACCGGAGGGAACGATGAAAAAAATGAACAGTGATCCATGGCTCATTCAGATATTTGAATCTCATTCACCGGAGGGAACAATGAACGAAATGAACGATGATCCATAGATCTTTGAATCTCGTTCACTAGAAGGAATGATGAACAAAATGAACGAGGATCCACGGATCTTCAAATCTCATTCCCCGGAAGGAACAAGGTGAATGAGGAAATGAGGACTAATGAGGAAATTAGTCTTTCAATCTTTCTGATATCCAAGTATCTCATTTGTTATCATCTTTTAGTATCTCATTTATTATGCAGCTTTTCTGTAGTGGAACAAACAGTTTCCATTCATGAATTTGGATGATGCTAAGAATGCTAATTACCCCCTGGGACAGTGCTGAATAATGGAACGTTGGAAAAAAATACTCTTTGTGTATTCCAGAACTTTTGGTAAGTGAATTTAAAAAAAAAAGATTTTTGGTCAAACTATCCTTTTAGTCACGGATGTCCTCTATTTAGGCATTAGGTTTTGGTTTTGATTAAAAGGTTTAATTATTGAGGTTGGGTTTTCTGGTCCCCCCAACGATATGAATACACACATAGCAATGTGTGTGTATGTGTGTACATGCATGTATGTGCTGGAATGTAAGTTTGTGTGAATGTGTGGTTAAAGTGTAGCGTATGTGCACTAAAAAGGGGCCAGGGCAGCCATTTGATAGTCACTTGACCGTCATGGTGAACAGACTTATGGCTTATTGGTAAAAGCTGTACTGAGTCTTGTTGGTTACAGACTAACAATATAATCACCACGTGCCGTTCACTCCAGGCCTGCTCTGCAGGAGTATACACAACAGTCAGTGTCTTGGGTGGCTGCCGTCATGGACTATTTTTAAGGCCTTCATCTGACACCGTCTGGTGTAGAGGTCTGGGATGATGGAGCTTGGCTCAGGCGATGAACTCTGCGGTTCACACCACCCTCTGAAGCATCTTGCCATCGAGAGCGGTGCAGTTGCCAAACCGAACGGTGATTCAGCGTGTTAAGATGCTCTCGGTGGAGCAGCTGTGGAACTTTTTGAGGTCCTAAGTACCCATGCTTGTCTTTCCAGTTTTCTGAGGGGAAAGAGATGCTTGTGTACTCGCTTTGCAGCTGTTTGGGTGTATGTGGACCAGGTTAGATATTGCATAGTCATCCGCAAAACAGGTGCTCTTATTTGCGTTGAAGTGAGTATAAAAGGCATTTAGCTCTGTAGTTTGATCAAAGCTTCAGATCCAGTGATTGTATGCATATAATGTTTTAGGTTTTGTTGTTTTTACAGGCCCTTTTTTGTGGCAGGTAAGTATGACTCTTGAGGAGGCTTTCCTCAAAGTCGGGTGCAGCTTAAATAATACCTAAATGGCTATGCAAAGACTTACATGAAAACACTGTTATTTAGGGGTTGATAACCACTTGTGTGTGTGTCTAGCATATGTGTGTGTGTGTGTGTGTGTGTGTGTGTGTGTGCAGCAGAATCAACCATCTGATCCATGTGTTTCTACCATGCCCTGGCAGCATAAGCCTGGATGTTGTCACAGCCGCCCGCCCCGACCCAATGCCCGCCTGTTTGGTTCCAGTAGTTAGCTCATTATAATTAGCCACTCAGAGTTATGTACCGGTGTGGACATGTGCAGCCTGGCAGGTCTCCGCCATCCTGCTCGCCATTTAACACTCTGCCTATTAGCATCCTGCAGTCCCCTTGGCAGAGTCAAGACAGAGCCGGGAGATCAACCCAACCCAGGTGGAGTTGACACTCTCTGCTCAACACTGTCTTACCTCCTCTCCTTCTGCGCAATCCAATAAGCAGAGAGGTGAGTGTAACCCTCTCTCCGCCTCTTCATATGCAAGGTAGACCAGCGCAGAGGCAATCCTGTTATCTGCTGGGGAGATGTTCACTTTACGTGGTGCCAAAATGACAAAGGAGATGAAAAGATACAGCTGGTATGTTTGGCGAGAACAAGATTCAGCTAGCAGATCTGGGCGGGATTTTTAATTCAAATTAATTCTGAAAAGGGTGTGATAAGCAACTTCAGTGCCCTCGTCTGCAGGTATCCTCACAGGTAAGGGGAAAACATACACATCACCATGACCAGCTTACCACACAGACACACTGTCAATAATTTCTGGGCACTCCCTTGACCTGAGCTCTCAGATAGATAGAAAATCCTGCATTAAACTCCAAGCAGAACCATTATTCAAATATTGACATATTTCAGGAGGATTGGAGCACCGCTATACAGAACAGAGATAAAGCCAGGGGCTATGACCTTCCATTCCACAGAATATTGTCAGTGTTCTCTCTGTCAGGACTGCTGCATTGTGTTCCATTGGAAGACCTTTTCACAGCTTTCACTATCCCCTCTACTCTACAGAGTACCCTGGTGGCCATTTTGTCTGGCCAGAGGTCACACTAGTCCTTTGTCCCTGTCACAACAAACCCTCAGCAGTCTGTCTTTACCGCGCCTTTAAGTCATCAGCCTCTAGGGAGTGTGTGAGGATTAGACATTGGACGCCATTTTGTCGACATTGTTTCAGTAGCTATCATTCAAACCAGGCCTCAGGCACGTATATAGAATGACCCCAGGAGCGGCTTAAACCCCTGCCCCTCTCCCCTCAACAAGTGCCCTTTTTGCCCATCTGTACCTGCATTCTGTCTGACACGCGCCACTCGAGCAGACGGATACATGCCACCCAACACCCATCGCTGGCATATATCCGGGCAGCCCTATTTGTCATTCGGCCAAAGCCCCTCGAAAGGTCTGTGCAGAACCCTGCCAAGCCTGAAAAGACTTCTCCAAAGCCCGAGAACACAGACAGGGCTGAAACGTAAAGAGCTGAGATTAAATATTTCTACAACCTGACCTAACATGCATCACACCAGTAATTACCGCGGGCAACCCGGTAAAAACGGTCGACTTTGGCTGATTTTGTCCAAGGAGTCTGTGTGTCATCTGCCGTTCGCTGGCCTAAATATAGGCCTACCAGTCGCCCGTCACCCAGCCTTGAAACAGAAAAGATCTTGTGCTGGTGAATCACAACGCATCAGAGGCTGAAACCACAGCAAGACAGGAGCAAAATCCTGCCCACAGTTGCCCACATGCACACGTCGCCCGCTACCCCCCACACCTCACTCACCCCCCTCCGTGAACTTACTTTCCCCTACAACCGAAGTGTGCACACACAGTACGCACATTCAATGGCAGTAACTGACTCAAACGGCAAAGTACCCACCCCCACAGTGTCATACACACACACACACACCCGCACCCGCCCACAATGCTAAACATGCCCACCTCCAAACACACACACACAAGATCTGTAATCTCTGGCCCATATCCCATGAAGCACAACCACTGTTTGGAGGAATGTACAGAGCGAGAGAGGGAGAGAGCTAGAAAAATGAGGATGGGGAGAAAAATACCACACTACAGCTCCTAAGCATCTCCATGGAAACAGGCTAGAGAGGAGAACAGAGCATGGAGATCTGCGTTACTGTCAGAGAGAGAATACATCCAGCCCTCATTAGTGAAGTCACAGAAACCACACCAGAACAGAGCACCATCTCTGTACCAGTGACCAGAACACATGCAATCCTAAGTTTCCGCCCCAGGAAAGTTTCTCAACTCTCTCACCTAAGTTCCGTCTTCACACGCATTCTAACATCAATCCAGAGTGAAGAGCTCTCTAGCAGATCTGTAGCAGTATTGCATTATTCTCAGTGCACAATCATCATGTGGTAAACTCCAGATTTAATGAGAGCATTGAAGCCATGGAACACATGCAGAGTTGAAGTTGTCTTTTTAGGAGGAGAATGACAAGGAATGAGCCAAATGGACCCACTGGGTTGATAAGTAGTCAAGGATATGATGGTTAAAGAAATGCAATGTTTGTTTCAAGGTTTGGATGTGGTATCTACTGTATGTCAAACAAACCATCCATATAACAACAAAATGAACATTCACATATCAAGACACAGGAGAAATCACATAACACACACTTCTTCCTCTCCAAGTCATGAGGAATAATAGTTGTTTTCATGTTGCACACTAATTGGCCTTTTGACCAATCATATTACCTTTGAGAAAGATCTAATCTGATAATATCCAATGGGATAAGTCAAAGAAAAACTGGTCTGGGCTGTTAAACTGAGTTGGGCTGCCTGTGCAAATCACACCAACGTTCAGTGGTAATATAAAGGTACCCTGTGTGTTTGTGTGATCCCGGTTATTGTGAACATGTGGGGTCCACGCAAATATCCTAACTTATTTTGTTTGGCCCCTAGTTAGGTTAAGTTTATGCTTTAGGGCTAAGTTATGTTTAAACATAAAGTTTAGTTTATTGAATTATAGGTTAGGGCAATGTTTTGGGCTATGGATAGGTCCCCACAAGGATATGTGTGTTTGTGTGTTAATTTATTTTATTTATTCAGTGGAAACATATTGATAACAGGTTATCATTTGCCTTGAGAATAAATAAATGAAAGAAATAATAATAAACAATAAAAACAATCTGTAACATTGAAATATCAAAGGCACATCATTTTATCTATAACATAATTAACACATTACCATAGGTAACACAATACAATAAGGGCAACAGATCAAATGCAAACACATTTATCAACAACAGAAACTATAAGCAATTCTCTAAACTCATTCCACGCCGGTGGGGTATAATAAATAGAAGCAATGTAATAATCATCGTAGTAATCATCGTAGTAATCATCGTAGTAATCATCGTAGTAATCATCGTATTAATCATCGTATTAATCATCATAGTAATCATCGTATTAATCATCATAGTAATCATCGTATTAATCATCATAGTAATCATCGTATTAATCATCATAGTAATCATCGTATTAATCATCGTATTAATCATCATAGTAATCATCGTATTAATCATTGTAGTAATCATCGTAGTAATCATCGTATTAATCATCATAGTAATCATCGTATTAATCATCGTATTAATCATCATAGTAATCATCGTATTAATCATCGTAGTAATCATCGTAGTAATCATCGTAGTAATCATTGTATTAATCATCGTAGTAATCATCGTAGTAATCATCGTAGTAATCATCGTAATAATCATTGTAGTAATCATCGTAGTAATCATCGTAGTAATCATCATAGTAATCATTGTAATAATCATTGTAGTAATCAGCGTAGTAATCATCGTAGGTGTATCTAGTATTAACCAGTCACTTGTTCTCGTACTCTGATCTGTAGTTTTAACCTTGATGAGTGACGTCTGATAGGCTGTATGTTTCTGTAGGAATATTATCCTCTTACATACAAAGAAGCCATCCTACTTTTTAATATAAAATACAATGATGTGTTCTAAAGTTTTCACCAGAAATAGAACAAAGAGCAAGGTGATATACAGCATACAATAGTTTGAAAATGGATGTTGTATGCATATAGCTAATATCTCCATAATCCAAAATTGAAATGAAAGAAGTCTGAGCAATTGTGTGTGTGTGTGTGTGTGTGTGTGTAGGTGGGTGTAGAAACACACCCATTTGGAGAACCTTCAACACATATGCTATGAGTGAATCAGTGAAACAGCCAGTGAATTGAACACAGGGAAAATGTCACTCGCTTGTGTTTAAACAATGAACAGGCAGGGACACTGAATGTAGTCAGGTCCAACTCACCCGCGCACACACTGAGCCTCATCCCATTATCCTAAGCACCACCGTCCACCGAACGGGGAAGTCTAACGACCACACGCCCCGCTGCATCAATGTTCTCTATACGCTGGGGCAGCGAAGTGCTGGACCGTGGAACAAAACCACACTAGATCACATCAATGTCAGACAGAAGTATTACAGTTTGTTATTAACAGAGGACACACCCCTGTAGGATCACATATAGACAGGGGAGTATTCTGCTCGCTTTATTATCTCCAAGGTCGATTTACACACTGATTTTATTGCCCATAAAACATGAGTGGTGGGCCTCACTCGACCAGAACCAAAGTCCGGAGACGCTCTCCGGCGCTCTCGTGAATCAAGCTGGATGATTGATATGCGACGGACAGGTAAACATGCTCTATACTGAGGGAGGAACTGAGGACTAGCATGTTAGCTGTTAGTGTGCAACGCCAGCAGCTGAGGACTGTGCTTTAAGGAAGCTACTGTACGTGTGCGCGTGTGTGTGTGCGCGCGCACGTGTGTGTGTGTGTGTGTGTGTGTGTGTGTGTGTGTGTGTCCATCCGTTCGTTCCTGTGCGTAAATGCTGTTCAGTCAAATAAATGGATCACATCCACATTGACAAAATCTATCCGCGGCTCCCTGTAACAGCGTTGTCAAATCACATTGTAGCACCTGAAGAGTACAAGCCTCACACACGGTCAATTACTGTCTCACATACAGGCTAGTCAAACACACACACACCGACACACAGACAAACAGAAACCCCATGAAGATGTTCAACTGCAGAATGGAGGATTCAGAGGAAACTGCAGCAGCAGCTCGGCACCATCTGTAATTTATGGAGATGGTGGTGGTGGTGGGGTGAAAAGACCAGAGGGTTGAAAGTGATATATCTCCAGCGTCAGGTCACCCCAGGGCCAGCATTCGGGGCAGATGTCTCACGTGTGACTGAGAGATGTGATGGAGACGGTCGTTTGCGATGGCAACCACCACATGTCCGCCCAGGCATCCGGCAGAGCGTGAAGAGGCTACGGCAAGCGATTAACAGAGGGCTCAGTGACACTTGTCTCCCCCTCTCCCTGTACTGTTCCCGCTCTCTCCCCGCGTGTTTCCCTCTCTCACACAGACACACTCCCTCATTCGCGCGTTGTCTCACACGCGTACACGCGCGTGGACAAACACACGACACGCACCTGTACAAACACGGACCATGTATGCAGTGTTTGTATACGTGTGAAGGAAGCCCCTCTGTCAGCCACTGAACTAGAAAATCTCCCTACTACGGCACACTGAACCCATATGATGGTATTGCTAGGCAACGGTATCTCCTTCCCCATTTCATTCATCTATTTCATTTGAGAAACTGAGCCCCAAAGACGGCCACGATATAGCGCGGTAGCTACAGTACAGATGTTAGTCACATCGGCAGTGGGGAAATAACCCTGTTGCCCGTCGAGAGCACTGCACACACACTTATACCAGCTGGACGCATCACTGACCATGAAGAGGGAGAGCATTCACTCTCCATTTCCAGCTAAAAAACAGATGTGCTGCCTCTTCCTAAGGTGTAATGTATCTCAGCCACCAACCAGGCTTTGCTTGATGGGACTCGACTCGTTCCCAAATCCAAAACTGAGTTGAATACCAAGAGGTCCTTGTCAACTTTCAATCAACCTGTTTCATTAGCCACTCTGACAGTAGCATGGATTTGACAAAGAAACACATATTCATGCGATGAGTCTGGTATTCCACTTGCTGGTGAAAACCGATGAAGCCGCTGGCTTGGCTTGCTGTGCCTTTAGGGGTAACATGACATGCATCCCAATTGTCTTACCTTGCAGTGTGCCTACATTCTGGAGACATCGGAGCACATACGTCGCTTCTTCACTCGATGATGGGAAAACACGGCACAGTCATACGGAGACACAGACAGTGGTGGCGTTTCTGACTGGATCTAACCGACAATCTGCTCTGGCAGGCAGAAGGGAAAAAACAAGACCCCAGTCTTCCTTCCTTTCTTTTTTCCTTCCTTCCCTCCTTCCTTCCTTCCTTCTGTCCCTCCTTCCTTCCTTCCGTGTCTTATTCTCTCTCCAAGCCCTGAGTGGAACTGGAGGATGAGGAGAGGAGGAGAGGCAGGAGGACCAGACCGCTGGACTGTGCTGTGGCTGTGTGACACCAGGAGCAGTGCTGGGCTCTGCGTGTGCTCCTCCACTGCAGCACTGTGAGAGACAGAGGCACGAGCTGCATGTTCCACAGGCTCCACTGGTCCAGAGCAAAACACGGCTATGGGATTTTTAGTCCAACGGATTGTGGATTCTGCAGCTCCGTGTCTCTGCATACACCCCCCTCCCCACCCACACACACACACACACACACACACACACACAGACACACACACACAGACACACACAAACACACGCAACTCTTTTTTTCTTTATCTCTAGACGTTCAGATTAAGTCTTGTCCTCGTCTCATCAGTACCCTATTCTCCTTTACCATCCTTTTGTGTTGTCTCTCGGACGTAAAACACCAGGCCCAATAAAGCGCCGACCTCCTCCTCTGATGACATCACTGTTTCAGCCGGCCAAAAGTGAGTGGTTTCCTCGCACTGCGCGAATATTAACGTCATTGACATCTGACAAATTTACTGGATTCAGTTGGATCTCCCATTGATGCTTGTTTATCTGAGGTAAGGGGATCTGATATAAACAGAATGTGTGGGTTCATTCTGTGGTCACACTAAATGGATGCAGTAAAGTACCAGAAGGGGTAAAGGTCGCAACATTTTGATCAAGTGACTCAGTCTGGTGGGTCACACTCCTGCAAGCTAATTATGGCTGAGGAAGCCATGGCACAAAAAAGCATGGCTTCGTGGGTCTTTTCAGAGGACACAAGTTGATCTTCCCTCCCGACCGCGCTGGGACTTGCTGCATATAGACAAGGCCTTGGTCACAAATTTGGAGGGAAGAAAACGAAAGACTTTACGTGCAGCAAGACCTGAGAATTAGCCCATAATTAATGGATTTTATACTGTCCTGCTACTGTATCAGAACTTAAAAACACTCCTCCAATAACCTTGTGCTGCCTTTCTAATCTGCTCTTTCTGTCAGCCCTAAAGAGGAAATCTGCTAAAAGAATATCTTGAGAAAAATAAATACAATTTGGAATGTGAGTGCTCTCCCCATTGACAGCGAAGAGATGCTAGATAAAATATCCTGCTGATGCAACTTAGTACATCTCTCACAAATTACATTCCCATGTGCTCCAAATTCAGATTTTGAAGAGAGTTCATCCAGAAATGTACATCCTTCATCAATATCTGGAAAATCATTTTCATTTGTAATCTGTACTGATCACTGCTTCCAAAGACTCCATATACCAATCTAAGATACATTGCCACTAAGACTTGAAATGGCCCTTTGGCCACAAATTTAGAGCTCTACAGTACATACAAAATGGTTATCAGTCCTCAAAGAATCGACAAATGGAACAATAGAGCGTCTCAGTACCCCAGATGAATCCCAGAGGCATATCTTAAATGCCCCTCATCATTTTGTTTGTTGTCTCATTTAAATAAGGTGAGTGTTCATTACGGTCAGCGAGGGGTAGATTGTGGCAACATCTGCTCACCGAAGGACAGACTGTAGCGCTTGACAAATAACTCCTCTCCAGAAAATGCAACTTCATGCCCCCGAGCCAGAAATACAAAGCAACACAACCGAAATAAACCTAATTAAAAGTGCATCCAGGTTTTATTTAATGCGTTTGAAGGTAATTAGTGGTGTGACTGTGTTATGATGAGGAGGTTGGGTTTAGAGGGGAGGTCAACAGAGTATAGTCATGAGTCACTAAATGGATGAAAACGTGTAAAAGAGGGACAATATTCTTTCCTGCTCAGTATTCTGTTACTTGGTCTACTGAATACAAGCCTGATAGAAATGTGATGTGGATGGAATAAGAGAAGTCTCTGGAGCACATTGGACTGCCACATGTCCTTCTAGACTACCATCCGGAATATACCTAGATGTCACTATGCTGACGTGTTTGTGCTTGTCTCAAATAATCACTTAAATGACCTAAATTAATCCCACTCACTGAACACCGATGACGTGATTCCCAAAATGTGGACCTAAATAAAGGTAAATGCCATTCTGACTGGTTCTTCCACTGCACTTGTACCTGTGGTTAATTGGATGTGTTGATCCCAAAAGGAGATGCCTCCACCTAGTGGTGCACGGTTAATTAGTTGGTCCATGAATGCAGGTAGATTACGATTTGAGTGTTGTGACTAAATTCAGCATTACGAAACATTCAAGCAAGGCCAATTCATGAATACAAATATTTATACAAATCTTTTGCGTTGATTCGATATGAAAGAGCTCTTTGAAAAATGTTGCTCATCGATTTCACCAGCATAGTTCCTCAGTACATACACATGTTGGACTTAGCAGTCTCCCAAGTTTCTATATTTTCATTATCCTCTCCGGTTGATGTGTTCTAATCAGGCAGTAGATGCAGATGTGCCAGATTCTATGGTGAAGTGGCCTTCAAGTGATGTAAATGCAATGCTTACGACGCTACAACCTTGGGAATCTGATGAGTCAGGCTAGATAAACTGCAAGGCCTGAGGAACAGCGATAAGGAACGCTCTGAACAGTCCTCTATCGCTGGTTCTGAACTTCAAAAGCCACGGTTACACTGATTCCCTGATTCATTGTGATAGGAGGTGTTCTGCTGACGGGCCAACTCATTGTAGCTGGGACTCTTGTTCTTGTATTTGAGATTGGTGACTGGTCTATTCAGAATGGGCAAAAAGTGTGCGCGCTAAAGGATTTCAAGGTCTGTGAGCGAGTGAGTGAGTGAGCATATCCTACCGGAAAAAGTATAATGCTGGCTCCTTTGGCATGGATACTGCACCACATGTTATCATCTAAGAAAACCAGTGGGCAATTACAACACATCATTAATACAGTAGCTAAGACGTGGTGAATCATTAGCCACAATGCAACAAATGTTCCGGTAATGGACACAAAGTATAGCAATAATAATAATCGAACACCTTCCCCAAGACCTGTAAAACTGAAAGACTGAACCATTGATAATACAATCACCTAAATCACATGATTCAAACTCATTAGGAAATGTATATGTACAGAGGTACAGTATGAAACGTTTAGCTGGAGTGAAATGTAGGTCCTACTCAGTGGAAACTTGTCATGTTAAAGCTGCAGCACCACTGTCCTTCATTGTGTTGCCATTGTATGATCCCTGACAAAGATTTAGACCCTTAAATCAGTGCTTTGTCAAAGCGACTTTGGTGGTTATCATAGCCTTGAGTCTTCTTGGGTATGCCGCTACCAGCTTTGCACACATGGATTTGTGCAGTCTCTCCCATTCTTCCATGTTGATCCTCTTAGCTCTGACAGGCTCGATGTGGGGAGCTACTGTGTTCAATGTGGCTCAAGTCCAGGCTTTGGTTGGGCCTCTTAAGGACATTCACAGACTTGTCTCGAAGCTACAACAGTGTTGTTTTGGCCATGTGCTTCAGCTCATTGTCATGTGGAAAGATGAATCTTCACCCCAGTCGAAGGATCTTTGCTTATCAGTCTAGGAAATGATTAGCAAATCATAGACTGTCGATCTGTACATTTCACTCAAGAACCTGGAAGGATATGCTTTCTTATTTAGTGTAATATTGTAAACAAATCCATGTATTCAAGTTTAATACATTTTTCTTTAATGTGTGACTCCATATGATTAGATCCAAATCAGAAAATAGCATACGATATGTTAGCAATAAGGCACAAGGGAGTGTGGTAAATGGCCAACATACCATAGCTAAGAGCACTTCCTTGACAAAGCACTTAGCTGTAATATCTTGGTATATTGGCAATATATCACAAACCAGATTGTCAATCGAGATACATTATTGCTCTTAGGAACTGGTCATCGACTGAGTTAGTGTAGTACAAACAGATTTTGGCATCTTAGAAACCAAGTGAACTGATTGCCTGATAGACAAAAAAAGAATAGACCACTGCACCTTCTTCTTTCCTTTCCAAAAAATGTAAAAGGAAAGTTTAGAGTGAGGAACAGAAGCATTCAATTTTTGCAGTGGTCTCTTAATTTTAACCCTTCTGTTCCTCACTCAAAACCTTCCTTTTCAAAATGTTTGGAATGGAAAGAACAAAGTGCAGTGGTCTCTTAATTTTTTCCATAGTTGTATATTTCATTTTTTTCAGTAGTGCACGGCATACATTAACTGTATCTAGTCGGTGGGTTGTCATTCTATATCTTTTTTATTTAGTGCATATCTCGTATATCTCGTTTTTATTTAGTGCATCAAGCAATACAGACCCAATATATTCAAGATCTTATTTTACAGTGATTTGACATTACATCTGAGTCCAGTCAGTGCTCTTTTTCTCATTTAATGATTTTCTAAAGCTATTTAATCTCAGCATGCATTTCTTCCTTTTAAGGATGTTTCAGCCTCTGTGGCGTCCTTATCCACTTCTTTTTAACTGTTTCTTCCTGCTTCCCAGGTTTCATTTCATCACTCCTCATATCTCAGTTAAGCAGACTTACACCTGGAAATCTTCTTGTGTGGTTTTAATTACAAATTGTTACGGACGCCTTCCGAGGTAGGCGCACGCAACACCCCACTGCGTATATATTCCCAGTGGTGGCAGCAACACGTGGGGATAGAGGGTGCAAGGAAGGGAGTCAGACAATTTGGCTGCTGGGTTAACACAATGATATGGGAT
>JACXGJ010000199.1:60697-157736 GCA_016801105.1 Esox niger
CAAAGAAAACAAATACAAAAGGACCCTGTACTTCCCTACACCTCTAAACCTGCCTAACCAAAACTTCCCTAGCAGAACTCTGACCTCACTGCTACATTAACACTGGGCGACAGCCACTGGCTTCTAACCTAGTGTATATAACAGTGGGTTATCTATGGGCGTATGTAAACCCCAGGGTATCTTCCTAGCCCTACTCCACCGAGGACTAAGATGAAGGGAAGACACCACAACACTATTACAAGCCACTCTTTCACACACTCTAATCTAACTAAATCTAATTCCAATTCAAATGACAAAAATCTATGTTCAGTTCTTACACACACCAAACACAACAATTTGCTATCCTAACCTATCCTATGCCTTCCTATGCTTTGCACTCAAAAACTGATGCTCTTTATAGGCCGGTGAGCCACTCTGGATTGGTTGGAGGCGACGGCCACGCCCATCTCATTACGGCAACACTCTGCACCTGGGAAGGAAACAAAAACACAAACGGACAGAAAACACCACAGAGGACGTAACACAAATAAACCCACCACATTTGACGCATACTCACATCCAATCACCATGCTGCAGATATGTTAAAAAATATATCAACAGTGAGGGAGGAAAATCCCCTCTGGCCCGACCATGGGCTTACACAACCACAAGTATAATAACTTCCCTGTAGGACTTGTATTCTTCCTTTTCATGCATCTAGAGATGAAACTTCAGACTTGTATTAGATGAAGAGCCTCAAACCTCTAAATAAAGGACCTATATTGCCTCTGAGCTTCATCACACTTGCTGGAAAAAATCTAGATAGGATGGGTGTCCTTTGTCTCCTAACATCGCTAAGCTCTTAGTATCGCCCTAAAACTCCAAAACCCTCCTCTCACTAAATATGCTCGTCATTTGTTTCAGAGTCTTGTCCGTTAAAACCTCCATGGCTAATGGAATCCCCATCTTTAACCATGTACTGTAACATTTTCAGAAGGTCGTTCGTGGACTTGTCAGATTTTTGGACTGCTTCTAATACTGCTCACACCTTCCACCCACTCAGCAGTCAAGACGGAACCATGAGAGTGTGTGTATGTTACTTCTGTGGTTTACCTTGGAAGTGTGTTGCTACAAAGATAAAAAGAAAAGTGCAGCTAAACTAACTTTCATTAATCACCACAAGCCTCCATCACTATGGTGAAAGTCTTACAGCGGTGCTGTGAAGTGTTTTTCTAAGGTGATGATTATTTTAGGCAGTGACGTCCACATTTCCCCCATTAACACGGAAAGAGCTTTTTACAGGACAATGTTCAGCACAGTCCTTTCTTGCGGGGACATCATGGAATAGTCACTGTGTATCCTGTGTCTCACTTGCACTTGCAGTGAGTGCCCTCCTGAATGTGTTGTGTATATTGTGTAAAGAACAAGCCGTTACATAACCTGTAAACGTCAACCTTTGACACCCCGCATATGGAGATAAGAAAATATAATACTAAAAGCATACATTTAAAAACTGAGACCTTGACAGGAGTTAAGATCTTTAATTGAGGGATTGTATGTTTCAGACTCGGACAAAGAACAGTATGTATAGTTTGGGGAAGTCGTTACGCCTAACGGGGAAGTAGGAACCACCTTGTCTGGTTACAGCTCACTTTGAACAACAAGCCTTGCCACTGGGTGCTCTTCTGATGGTGCAGAGGACCCACAGATTGGAACAAGATTCATGTCTTCTTTCCCAACCTCCCTGTCTTGTATCTCTTTTGAGCGCTGAAGCATATTTGAACTCACAGCCTTGACAGGAAGAGCTAAGCAGTGCAGGCTGATCAGGCTAGGGAGAGTAGAGAGAGGCAGAAAGGAAGAGCACCGTCTGCAGAGCTGATACCTGTCATCTGGGTACCTTGTGCTGTTGAGTCGATACTTACTGCTACACCACGCTTAATGGAGAACGTTAGCCTCAGTCCGTTAATAAAGATTAAATTAACTACACTGTGGTGAGATCTTACACTTTCAATTGGTGTTTAGGACTGCTTTGTATAACAGACTGTGTTAAAGTTGCAGTGCCTTGCAAAAGTATACACCCCCTTGGCATTTTTCGTATTTGTTGCCTCACAACCTGGAATGTTTTTTATTTATTTATTGTGAAGCAAACAACAAATAGGACAAAATAACAGAATAAATCTATGTGCATAACTATTCACCCCCCTAAAGTCAAGATTTTGTAGAGCCACCTTTTGCAGCAATCACAGCTCCAAGTCGCTTTGGATAAGCCTCTATGAGCTTGCCACATTTTACCACTGGGGTTTTTGCCTATTCCTCCTTGCAAAACTGCTCCAGCTCCTTCAAGTTGGATTGTTTATGCTTGTGAACAGCAATCTTTAAGCCTAACCACAGATTTTCTATTGGATTGAGGTCTGGGCTTTGACTAGGCCATTCCAACACATTCACATCTTTCCCCTTAAACCACTCAAATGTTGCTTTAGCAGTGTGTTTGGGGTCATTGTCCTGCTAGAAGGTGAACCGCCGTCCTAGCCTCAAATCAACTCAGACCAGTTTCTCAGTCCCTGCTGCTGAAAAACATCCCAACAGCGTGATGCTGCCCCCACCATGTTTCACTGTGGGCATGGTGTTCTTTGGGTAATGTGATGTTGGGTTTATGCCAGACATAGCATTTTCAGACCAGAGCACCTTCCTCCATACATTTTGGGAGTCTCCCACATGCCTTTTTGCAAACTCAAAACGTGCCTTTCTTTTGCTGAAAGTAATGGCTTTTTTTCTGGCCACTGCCATGAAGCCCAACTCTATGGAACGTACGGCTTATTGTCGTCCTATGTACAGATACTCCAGTCTCTGCTGTGGAACTCTGCAGCTTCTCCAGGGATACCTTCGGTCTCTGTGCTGCCTCTCTGATTAATGCCCTCCTTGCCCGGTCCATGAGTTTTGGTGGGTGGCCATCTCTTGGGAGGTTTGCTGTTGTGACATGATGTTTCCATTTGGTTATGATAGATTTGATGGTGCTCCTGGGGATCATCAACGATTTTGATATTTGTTTATAACCTAACCCTGACTAGTACTTCTCAACAACATTGTCCCTTACTTGTTTGGAGAGTTCCTTGGTCTTCATGGCAGTGTTTGGTTAGTGGTGCCTCTTGTTTAGGTGTTGCAGCCTCTGTGGCCTTTCAAAAAAGGTGTGTATATGTACTGACAGATCATATGACACTTAGATTGCACACAGGTGGACATCATTTCACTAATTATGTGACTTCTGAAGGTAATTGGTTGCACCAGAGCTTTTTATGGGCTTCATAACAAAGGGGGTGAATACATATGCACATGCCAATTTTCAGGTATTTAAAAAAAAAAGTTTTATGTATATATTTTTCTCATTTCACTTCTCCATCTTAGACTATAGTGTTCTGATCCATCACATACAATTCAGATTTAAAAAAACATTGAACTAAAGGCTGTAATGCAACAAAATAGGTAAAAAGCCAAGGGGGGGGTCAATACTTTTGCAAGGCATTGTATATATAGCATCTCCACTGACTATTAAATAGACTCAGAATGCACTGCTGATCGGAATCACGTGCACCTGGTTTAAGATGGTTTCACATGACAGATTACATAGAATGAAGTATTGTTTTTCAATGGAGAAGGTGTTGACAGACTGAATAATGCATATTCCTCATATTTCTATGGTTTATGTTAGAATTATCTTTGGGGCCAGCATCATAGCAACGTAACTAGGACAAAGACGTATACTAAGGCATTAATTTTGAGGGGTTTTATGAAATATTTTCTTCTTGGTAAGGTAAATTCAGAGGTACACTGTGGAAAAATACAAAACTCAGGGATGAAAGTTGAAATGGGTACATTTATATTTTCTATTTTGTAACAAATGCACCATTGCATTGAACGTTTGGTAGGGAGGTCTCAGGGACCTGAATCTAAAATAAATATTAGAAAAAAGAGAATAAAATAATCTAGTTCAAAATGTTATATTTTATACTGTTACTGTTAGAATGTTTTTTATCTTAATGTTATATTTGATGTGGTTAGGGATGAATTGTTCTATTTAGTAGGAACCACAGAGATATTCAACTCTGAAAGAACTTACTCAGGCCACATAGATAGACAACTGTTGTCTATTGCAGGTCTTTACAGACATATCGACATCCAATCCGTTATCCGGCGAGATCAGATACAACATGCAGCCATGTTTGAATTCAAAAACAGATGCACTACTCATTATAACATTTAGAGGTGTTAATAGTGGATTTACAATCATTGCTCGAAGAAATAAGAAGAGAGACATTTAGTATTTTCTCAATTATAGTCTGTGCCTGGTGTAAACTAGGCTCATGGAGATATCCGAGGCAATCCCGGTAGCATTAGTAGCAGGCTGGAGTAGACATCCCTCCAACTGTGTTTCACCCAACCTGTGTAAGCAGAAGAATAGTAGAAATGCAAGTATAAATACCAGTAAACACACTGTGGACAGAGTTTGTCATGGCAGGTAAAGCAGTCCTTGCAATACCTGCTGCGGCAGCTGACACACCTGCCGAACTTCCTAACTGCTGCAATACTACATGACGTATCTGACGAAGGAGCTGATGCGCTGACGCATCTGACGAAGACCAGAAAGATCCAAGCCTTACTGCACCCTTGCGGTGTGTCAATGCATACCCAATCGCACTGAGCAACGGGTGGCTAGTTAATGGCCGTGATTAGCCGCTAGCTCAGATACTGCTTGGCAACGTTTTCCTTGTTTATATACTCGTGCTTTTGATTTTTCTCCCCTCGTGGTCATGAACACGGTGGGCTTGGTAGGATGAGGGGTGATGTTAATCATTTTCATTGAACAGTTTTTTTAGATTAGGCAGACTGCCTAATCAGTCTAAGCTTATGAAATATAGCCTTTCCTGAAAAATTTGGCAGTTTGCTGCAATTTGGTAGGCAATTTGATTTTAAAGCTGATTTGAAAAAAACATTGCAAGTATTTTCTCAGCTTCTTCGTTCGCACATGATTACTCAAAATCACTACAGCAGGGTAAGTGGATCATACGTGTAATAACAAGATAAATCCACATGATGGCGGCAAACGTTAGTATTTCATTTATATTATGGTATTTGACTTGCAGTGGCATTATTGGCCGTTCCCATTTAATGTCAACATTAGGCCTAGAGGGATACTCAACTCTTAACCTACGAGGTTCAGAGCCTCACCTGATGCATACGGTAATCAGTCCCTGATTAGAGGGTTGCAGTAAGAAGACAGTGTGGACCTTTCTTCTAGGTCCAGAGTTGTGTTTGAAGGGGCAGACTGTGCATGCCTGAAATTGTTAGTGTAAGATATCATTCGTATATCCCACCACAGCTGTACTGAAGCGAAATGGCCATGTGTATCACGTCGTTGCCGCCTGTCCTGCCTCCACCCCAGAAGCCTTACTATTTGGGAAACAATATAGTCTTAGCCCTAACTTACAGTGACAGGTTAAAGCAAACTAGAATGAAACAATGCAAACAATTAGATGCTTTTTGAAATATAATTTATTATGAACTAAGAGATGGTAAACCAAATTACTTATGTAAAATAGAAAATGTAAACAAACTGACATTCACTTTTAAATATACCATCCTATCCATCATGAGTTTACTTCTGATACGACTGTTACTCCTTTACATATAATCTCACATAGATGTAAGAGAATAATTACTGATAAGTCCTTTAGGTATGGATTTTTTTTAATACAGCCACAAAAAAGTTGCAGTCTGACAGATTTGTCAAAAACAACTTTGAGGTTCGGGTACATCTGCCTGGTTGGCCCTTTTCAGGGATATCCTTTGGACAGAGCCATAATGTGTAACTGAAGTGCTTGTTTACATAATCAAACATCAGAAATACATTCAAATTCATACAACACCTCAAAGTATTTATTTGCTAAAATCAGAAGATGAAAAATACTTTACTTCATAAGATCAGTGCAATACAGTAACAGGTTCACTCCCCTCGAGGCCAACATCCAATGGTTGTTGTTTCCAGCTTAAGTGTGCTTGTGCCCAGTGGCTAAGGGAAAAGGTTAATATAGAACAAACAACACAGGTAATGAGAAATCTGCTACTTTTCCAACTTCTTATAGATACATTTCCAGATATTTTTGGCGGTGTAGGCCACGTTCCATAAAAACTGTGTAGGCTAATACAGCTATGGGAAAAATAAAGACCACTGCACCTTTATCTTTCCTATCCAAAAAAGTTGAAAAGGAGTTTTGAGTGAGGAACAGAAGTGTTACATTTGCAGTGGTCTCTTAATTTCAACCCTTCTGTTCCTCACTCAACACCTTCCTTTAAAATTTTTTTGGAAAGGAAATAAAAAGGTGCAGTGGTAAAAAAAAAATCCAGAGCTGTACATGTACTCAACATATATATGTTTCCTTTGCTACACTAGGTTATCCATTTAGCAAATGTACCTCAACATAAACCCCCTGCCTACAAACTTTTATGATAGTGATTCATACATAAAGATTATGACATATTATAGACGTTACACATCAAGCCCAAAATGGTTGGTTTTAAAATATAGTTTGCTATTCACAAAAGTCCAGGACCTCTACATACAGAGTACAGGACTTAAATATTCAATTTGTGATAGGCCAGTAAGATTTTACCTGTAATGTATAATTTGTTTGATATATAATGTAATTTGTTTGATTTTATTCATATTTATCCTAAGAGTTTTCAAACAAGTTGACACCTGTCTTTTAACAAATATATAATATGTATATTATTTAAAATAATAGCTTTCCCTGAGCAATTCTATTATTACTGTATTAAGTAATGTCTATAGTGTAGTACAGCTTTTTTTGCTCTCATCTCTATCAACAGTATGACTCATTTTGGTTGCAATTGTCTATGTGACTTGGGGCTGTGTCAGTCTGTCTAGAACTTACTCTTCCATTAATTCTTTGGTATTTTTTCTATAACACACACACACACACACACACACACACACACACACACACACACACACACAATATTTGAATATTTTAATGAAAAGAAAAAGTGTTTTTAAAAGGCCATGTACTTTTATATTTCCGCCCAGCACAGCCAGAAGAGGTCTTTCCAGTTGTCTAGTGTGCAACAGGGTCTTTATAGCTTGCTCTTTGGACTGAGGTTTAGGCTGTCTCTGTATACGCGTTGACATCTACTAATGTAAACAGGGCTTTCTAAAATACATTTCAATTTGATTTGCTTTATCTGTACAGTGAAATATATATGTTCAATACATACATTGTTTACCAATCTACCCAAAACTGACCTAGATGATTTTCTCCAGCCTACGATGGGTTAACCCAATTAAATCCAACGATCTACAATACCCACTGTGAAATTTAAAAACCTTTATATTTTGGTAATGAATACGTATTGTGTTTCAATAGACATTGTAAAACCGCATTTCAAACGTTCATAAATGGTCAAGTTTAAATATGGCATGATTGCACTTTGAATTGGGGACTTATTTTGAAGGCGAAATTTCATTAGACATATTTTAGCGTCACCTAGGGGATCCTATCCCTGCACGTGCGATTGTCAATATAAATGTAATCTAAATCCATTATCCCCCTAGCTCAACCTAAAATATGGGTATTTTTATGTCACCATTTCTAGAAATAAACGACCCGGTGCTCTAAGATAAAACTTTTGGTTGTAGGCTAAATACAACGGAATCACCCAGCGGCGTAGCCTTGTCCATCCCAGTTTCTCCGTTTGCCGCATTGCAATCGTAGAGTTGAAGCGGGACTCAAGATATTTTGGTCTGCACTATCCGTTAAAATCGTGTTTCAACGGAAGGAACGGACTGGCCAAAACTGTCTCTGTGTATTGGACATACAAGGGAGAAAACGGAAAATGCGGTGAGGAGGAATGCAGAAAAAGAGCGAGAACACGAATATTTTATCGGATGGTGATATCAAGGTGAGTGGTTGATTGCATATTGCAATATTGTATGGTATTGTTATTGTTATTTTTGCCCAGGTTGACAACGGATGTATGCACTCGCTGTATATTTTACATGTCTCCCTATCTTATGGCGAAGGCTTGCGCAGAAACCAAGCCACTATACAGGTCCACATGTAATTATATGAAAATCAGCTGTCTGTCGTTACAAATTAGTTTTGTTACCTTATTATCGTACCATGTCAAACAATTAGAGACTTGCATTCAGCGTGTAGTTTATCCTGCAACACCACACACTGCCAGGTAGTAGCTAAGCAGATGCTTTCTCATTCTGTTATTAATCCAATGCTACACTGAAAATAGGAAACCAAGAAATGAACATCCCCAGTCATCCATGTGCCAAGTTGCCTTATGGAATTTTAATTATGAGTCAGGCTGAGCTTTCTCTGTACTTCTAGGTGTATTACGTGCAGTGGACCTAAAGAACAGACCCGAGGGAAGATTGAGGGCCACTAGGTTCTTATCTGCACCTGCTGCATCATGGGTAACTTCGCTGGCAAGGACGGCCATGGCCTTACAGGTTACATACTCAGTTAGCACAAATAGTCTCACACTGTTTTGCTAGGCTTATGCAGTCAATGTGTAATTGCATTATATTAAACTCTTTGGCAGTAACTGTCTAGAACAATCTCTTTTGTGATTCCTACAGACAGGGGTTGTGTTCCTGGTTAAAGGACTCCGTAACCCCTTACCTGCTTTCCCCATCATTCCGTTATGTGTTTCTGTGAGTCAATGAGAGCATTAGCCCTACAAAACTCACTGTCACGTGTACAGTTATTGTAGAGTAATTTGAATAGTCCAGTTTAGGGTATTACAGGAAATATATGTGGTATTTGTATTCCGGCAAAGGTTCTACGTGTTTTAGCAACAAACCTTCCTTGGACAGTATCTACACACTATGGTATCCCATTGTTTGATTCTACCACCCACTCCTAAACCAAACCCAAAATGAATTGGCATGTCTCAATTAGGCAGCATTCTGCTGCAGACAGCATGTAAAACAAATTGTGTACATGTTTCCAACAACATCCATGTTTTATGTTGATTTACAGGACTGGTGCTAGCCTCAAATGACTGGATTTAAGACTTACACTAAGTATTACTTAAGAATCTGCTCATTGATGCTAACTATGCACATTTTGACAGTCTACCGATTTAACAAGGCATTCTGCTCCTGGATATGTGCTGCAATGTATTGCGGCACATTCAGCGCTATGGCTATCTAATCTGGTTTTCATTGGCGTTATATTTAAATCATTAATTATTTAATGAAAGCATCTAATTATTCGGGTGTCACTTGACAACCTAGTGGTACAAATAGTTTAGAGACTATGAGTCTACAATAATGTACTTCTACACAATTTGTTTATTATTGCTTTCCCTCTTCTCAAACGGTTCTGCTCAAATTGCTAACTTTGAACGTGCATTCTACCTGAATCATCTTCACACTCCTACCTGACTCACACACACACACACACACACACACACACACACGCACGCACGCATGTCCTCACCAGTACTCCCGTCTATCCATTTGCGACATTTTCAGTATGCAGGAAGTGGATGGATGTGGATGAGAAAAGCTCCCTGGATACTGCATGTCGACCGCCAGTCACACCCTGTGCATCAGGCCCTGCTAGCTGAATGATGAGTCTGCAGTTCTGCTGCCCATCACAGGGAGAGGAAACATGACACGCCAGGGCTGTCCAAGCCCAAGCCCTTAGAGATGTTCTTGTGTTTGGCTGCTAGAGAGTAAACTGTGGCTTCACATGTTATTCAATTGACAAGGTGTTGGCGGCACACGCTTTGTATGGTCTATAATCCTAAAACGGACTGAGCGAGAAAGGGAGGTAGCGTTAACCGTTTATACGTGCATATTCTTCATCAATTTGAGGGTGTCCGTCTATCGCTCACCTAACTGGGCTTTTCTGTACAGTTTTAGCTTAAAACCTCAGTTATTTTTCTCTCCCTCGCCCTTTTTTCCTATTTGTTCCACTCCACCACCGTTTCCTGTCATATCTTAACCTTATCTCTGTCTCTCCCCGACACTTCAGGGTCTCATTTGGATATGTTCCACACTCCGCCCTCCTCCCCGTCTGATTCGGACCTAGCCGGGGCCCGGCAGCTGCAGCAGGAGACGCCGTCCTCCGGTGCCACCCGGGGCATCGCCTGGCACGGTGGAGCCTCCGCCATCTCCGACTGGAGTCACACGCTGTCCGTCCCACCGGAATGGGCTGTGATTAGCTTGGATAGCAGTCCATCGCCACAAGGGGCGGGGATCGATATGGACGATGGAAGGCGGACGGGAAGGCACTCCGGCAGCCGCAGCAGTAGCCCTGTGCCCCCATGCCTGGATCCTCCATCGGAGGGAAGCCCTTCGGGGCAGAGTTGGCAGGAGCGGGACAGTGGGCTGGAGCCCCAGGTAAAGCCGGAGTTGTCCGGGGACGAGTTGACCCTGGTTCTGACCAACTTGTTGGAACATCACAGGTGCGCACTGGCACTCATTCCGGGCCTGGAACCGCAAGCAAGTGCAACCGGTAAGGGATATGTGGACGTAGCGACCCAATCAATTCACTGTTGTTTGCCTAGTCTGTACTTGACAGTGGTGTGTGTGTGTTTGTGTTTGTGTGTGTGTGTGTGTGTGTTAGAGCTGCTGAAATGGTTGATGACGGAAAGAGAGGAACTGGTGGAGGAGGTGCGCAACCTGAAGGACACACTAAGGGTGAGCGCGACCCTGTTGCATTGGAGAGATGGGAACAAAGGAAATCATCAGGTTATCTATCACACTCTGAAATGGGATTGTATTTTTCACACCGTTGCACTCTAACCCTTGTTAGCGATGTGGCGGTGCATCTGCTGTTTAGCACAGTTAGAATTTGGATTGAGCTGACTTTTGTACAATTTAACGTGAATCCGCACGGACAGGTTATATACGAGGAAATCAAGTTTAGGAATAAATCAAGCTTATAGACTTCAGGTACTGAATGAGTTCAATGACCAACGTGACAACGACACCGCAAGAGCTGTCAGTATTCAGAGAGGTGCTGTCAACCAGACTAAGGACATTACTCAGGCACGTTGGAGGGTTTCTAGAAGGTAGGGTGTCTCTGTGTGCTAATCAATATTACTCAGTGCTCCAAAATGGGACCTGGTGTTGAAGTCCTTTCTAGATATTCAGTTGGCCTCAACCATCTGCAAACATGTTTACAAAAACGACTACAAAATAGCCAGTGATAAAGATGTGTGATTGCCATGAAATATGGGAGGTTGTCTTGTGATCTTTGGATTGGTCAGGAGTACTGGTATACAGGGATCATTACATGGATTCTTGGACTATCTTGTTGGAAGTGTTTTTGCTTCTAGTGGAGGGAACTCAAAGTCCCTTTTCATCACAGAGTTTGCAGTATCAACAGAGCTATTGATTTTCTGATGTGCACCAGCCTACATTGATACCGGATTCCTGTTACCCTTCCTCTTCTCATTGACCTATGAAATGGAATTTAATTCTCCAATTTGGCCGTAAGGCTCTGGTTTGAGTGAAATGAGTCTTTATGCCTGTTTCTGCATCTCCCTCTTTCAGACGGAGCGAGCTGAGTGGCACCAGTTCCAGTGCGATTTGCAGGTGGCGGTGTCCGTGGCCGACCGCCTGCGTTTGGAAGCAGAGGAGACCCTGGGCACGCTCCAACAGAGCCACAGGGACGTGGAGGGCCAGCTGGCCCGTGCCCACAGCCGACAGCAAGCCACAGACAGGGAGCTGGAGGGCCTGAAAGCTGAACACACAGAGGCCTGTCAAAAACTGTCTGCACTCACCCTGGAGCACCAGCAGGTCAAGACTGAGCTGGACACACTAAAGCAGAGTGAGAGGGACCAAGGAGAGACAGAGAGACCGCCTGCCGAAGACCTAAGCACAGCAGAGGTGTCTGATGGGAAGTTGAGAGCAGATTCAGAAAGAGATGCGGATGGAAAGAAAGCAGTGGAGAGTGAGCAGGGTGTGGTGAAGACGGGAGTGCAGTCCCCCGAGAACGTGCTTAAAGGGAAGGGGGTGGCGGAGACGTACCTGAGGAATTTGGCTGCAGCTGGAGAGAAGGGGTGTGTCTTGAGAGATCCACGGAGGATTGTGATGATGACAGAGCGCTCCAGGTGAGGCCCCCCTTGGGCATTTAGGATGCTCTAGTGCTTTTGTAGCTTAGATACGATACTAACTACACACTTGTCTGTATATTGGAGCAATGGTTTTCCTCTTCACAAGCCCCTGCATTAGACCCAAATATCCTCACTTCATCTGTTGCAAATGAATCCTATTTGTTCCAGGAGCCTCTGTCGACTTCCACTGGCCACTGAGTCTCCCCCTGCACAGAATGGTAGCTCCCAAACCACCAATAGCACAACATTGCCTCTATGCAAGGTAACATTAATATTGAATCAACAGGTTTGTTTTTGGGAGGGTCTTGTTCAACCCAGAGCTAAAGTCTTGTGTCAGATCTATGGTACCATTGGTGTTTACTTATTCTGTCCATGAGAGATCTGTATCTGTAGTAAGGTATACAGTTAAGTGAACATTTCTGAACAATTAGGAACAGTTTTCATACTAGTGACTACTGTATGGTGTATGGTCTGCCTGAGGTATTCTTTATTTTAACAGAAGGAAGAGCCTGCCAAAGGGAGAAGAATGGATCACACACTGCAAAGACAGGAAAGCTGGTCCAGCTTCTATTCAAGTGTGTTGATTAACTCGTAGATGTATTTATATACAATTCAAACTCAAGTTGTTGTTTTTATGTGTGGAATGCATTTTTGCTGTTATACTATTTGGTGTTTGGCTGCTGGTTCAGTCTTTGCACTCTGTTGTTGCTATGTCTTTTATGAAACTGCGGCAGGGTGAACCCAGCCTTTTTGACTACTGATTTCTCATTTAAAATGTGAAGTGTCTGCTCTTGACCAATTTCCAAATGTCTGGCAGAAAAACACGAGGAAGACCAGAACGCCGATCCATTCTTCTCGTTCAGGTAAGGAAAAATCCCTCTAGAGATACCCCCCAAACAATAACATTGCCCAATCTTCAATCTACCTTGTTCTAACTGTTGTCATTATTGACTCCCCCAGACCCCAGGATGGTTTCAGCATGCTGCTACGACGTCACGGAGGATCCAGGCGGAACTCGCTTCTGCGCTGGTGTCAAAGCCGTACCCAGGGCTATAAGGTCGGACGTTGTCAAGAAAAACGACCACTGGCATCAGCCCAACTGTCGGTCACCCTGTACAATTTGACCCTTGATTTGTTCTTCTATAGCACGTGGAGATAACCAACTTCAGCAGCAGCTGGGAGGATGGTCTGGCTTTCTGCGCTGTGTACCACACTTACCTCCCCACACACATCCCTTTCACCAGTCTCAGCCCAGAGGACAAGGTAAGAGGAACGTATACCCATTCACCAGGACTGTTTTTGATGCCATTCGAATGGCCAGATTCACAGCTACTTGTTTTGTTGTGTGCAGAAGGAGAACCTGGGCTTAGCCTTTCGGACTGGGGAGAGTGTTGGAATCCCAGCCACGCTGGTGAGACTCATATTTAAACTAGTTATGAATGTTGTCTGGGGGGCGGGGCCAGTAAGAACATCTGACTGTTGTTCTGGCCATGTTAATGTTTCTCAGATGTCACTTTTGGATGTGAGTAATATTTCTAGAGCTGGAAGGTACACATGGGTTAACAATATAAGGTAGCGATTGTTTGCTTTACAGACTGTGGCGGATATGTTGAAACCAGATGGACCCGACTGGCAGAGGGTCCTGGGATACGTTGAGAGCATGTTTCGTCACTTTGAGATGTGAGGTTGTTTTCTTTCTTGATTACCTCCGAAACTCTGCATCTAACTTGTTCATTGTGTTTTGTAACAATCCGGACTCGAACAGCAGATTGGCTAAATGGACTGATGTACCACTAGAGGGTGGAGGACTACTGGTGGAACTAAATTCTAATACAGCCTCCACGCAAAGACCTCAGCTACTGCCAATTGGTTGCACGTACACTGAGGGTGGAGGTACTGGAAACTGAGTCCACCTTGACTTTAGAGAGTGTTGACCGTGCGGGCTTTAGGCCGAAAGCAATTTCCCTGTTTTTGTTACATATACAGTAATTGCACTGAATGTGATGCCATTGGAAGAGGAGCACCATAAGTGAGAACATTGTAGATATGTGGAGGATGTGGTTATCTGTGTAGAAAATGTTCACCAGGACTAGTCAAAATAATTCAAGTTGATCACTTTGGGTGTAACTGCTGATCACTGTTTTGCACTGATTTGAATGGCTTTTAATTAAGCACTTTATCAACAATATGACATTATCACCTTTTAAGCTTTTATTGTTCCCGCTCTCTTCCATGTATCTGTTTGAGACTTTGTTTGCTCACTCTACTGTTTGGATATTTTTTGCCTTAAGTACAAGTGTCAATCCACCCCAACTGAAAGGACAGGGGCTGGACTACTTGAATTAGCTATGTGGCACTGTGCATAGCAACCATGGTCACTCAAGATTGTACACAGTACTGTCTAACAAATTATTTTTAAACTCAGCTTGGTTGGAAAGTATTTTTTAAAACATTTTAAATGTAGAATGAAAATAAAGTGCTATAGGATGGACTATGGAAAAGAGGGACTTTGTAGTGGTTGCACTGGAGTGTATCTGAGGTTTTGTCTGATTATTGGAGCAACAATTTGGTTGTATAGGAATTTTATATATTTTTGGGGTCTTTCTGTGAAGGGAAATGGTGAGAAAATGTATAGTAAGTGTCTAAAGTCTAAATTGAGGCAACGTAATGTGCCAATGGTTGTGAAATCTGTAATTATTGTATTATGATGAGTTGTCAAAGCCTTACAGCAATAATAAAGTTAATATTAATCTGCAGTGTTGCCATTTTCTGCTTTTTTTTATTTAAATAAACAGATTTTGCACATGTATTATTACATATTCATCAGTGAAACATAAGGCAGTATAAAAGGTCACAAACATATGGAATGAAACGATTCTGAATTACAAATAAACATCTTTCACTACTCACACAAGTCATTGTATCAATGGCAGAAGGATCCAATATACATAAATGAAAGGATGTAACGTTAGCTATCAGCAGAAACATTTGAATCCAGGATTGCTACAAAATGAACTTTAAAGAATATAATTCGTCCATTCCGGTCAGAACTTCCATTGCTGACTGTTTTTCCAATTAATCCAACAAGTCCAATTTGTATTAGCTTGGGTGATGATACTAAGGTAACCAACTCACTTTTTCCTACAATTTTATTGAGATGAGTTCCAGGCTTGCAAGCAGCTGATAAGTGACCATGCACACACAAGTCCAGTAAACTGTTTATATGCCCATAAATATAAGACAATCCACAAGGTTTCCTATGAGGTTGGGATGGCGCCACCTATGGGTGGAGTGGAAAGGGGAGGCAAGAGAAGAGACTTCAGTTTGACGGACATGGCTGCTATCTCTGGGTCTTGAGTTTCATACATCTTCACCAGACGTGCAAATTTCAGGACACCTAAAAAAATAGTTAAAGCATGGAATGACTACCATGATATATAGGTCAATCTGAAAATGAAGCAAAAAGCAACCATTGTTGTCTCTATACAGCCATCTACAGCAACCTGTTTTTTGTAAAGTGCCTTTTCTCACCCTCGCCCTCATTGTTGAAACCATATGCCTTGATGACCTCCTGTTGGATCTGGGTGGCCACAGGAAGCACCAGCTGCAGCATCTTGCCCATATCGTTGCAGGCGCTCTCCCGTGCCTCCTCCATTCGTGCTGCATTCTCTGGCACAGAGAAGGCTTGGATGACCTCACTGAGCACCACTGCAGTAAACAAGAGCAAGGGTTTTTAAACTGTCTAATTTCAAGGACCTCCAAATAATCAGCCTCTTTTCAAGGACCCCCTACTAAAGAGAAATGTTCCTGCAAGGTGCCAAATAAGTTCCTGAGAGCTGCATGTGGCTTGCCAACTCTGAAAACTACCGGTGGTAAACCTGCAATCCTAAAATGTTTGCCATCAGAGAAAATATTCTACACGTTGTCATGGCTCATACTGTTGCAAAGCACACTCATAAAACCATTCTACCAGACCTGGATTTTGGCAAATTGCCAATAACAGTATATTTCCAATTAGACAGTTTACCATAGTTCCTTTCTCTGTCACCACTACCCCGTGCAACTAGATGTGTCCCGATATACCTGTATTGACGATAACTGAGATATTTAAAAAGGAAATATTGATATCATGTTAATAATAAACATGATAATATTGTATTCACTAGATGAAACTGAAGTTGTATATTTTCGAAACACCTCTTGGTTTTTTGATACCTTATTCATGTCACTTATAGACAAACAATGCATGTGCTTTAAGCTAGGACACTGAACCTATGCCCTGACATTGAAATCAACTTGTCAGCCCCACTAGAACCCCCAGGAGAGATCTGCAAAGACGCACCCGTTTTTGTACCCTAACATGGATACAAATACATTGTATTGTAAAACTCCTCTCGGTTTTTCCATATCTTACTCATGGACAAACGATCCATGTGCTTAAACTACAAGTCTTACTTATACACTAGCATTTGATTTAACAGCTTTTTATAGCTTATTCACTAGGTGAAAATGTTTTGTACTTTTGCAAAAACTCCTCTCTGTGTTAGGCCTTGTGGATCTTTTGTTTATCAATTCATCTGGATGCCTTTTCACTGTGCATTTTGCGTAATTGTTCTTTTTGTATGCTTTAATTTTTTTGTACAGTTATGGTTAAAGACTCTCCATATTCATACACTCATATTTTGAGTGAAATTTTTTTCTTCCCATTTTCTAGAGATACTGAATTATTTTGGCTACGATAACAGTGTAGTGAAAATCTGATATCGTAACAGCCCTACCTACAACACTCATCAATGACATTGCATCTAGTTAAATTGTTTTTGCTGCACACGTGATGCCCAACTGGTACCAGCTCTACAAGTCCCTTCAAGGCAAATCCTACCCCTACATCAGCTTGCTCTTCAACATCTGCCAAGCTCATAGAAAGACGTGCTCTAGCAGAAAACCTTGCATTAGTCATTACGAAAGTCAACTAATTTTTCTACAGCCAGTAAATGGAATTAATTGCAAATGTCAATTCACCTCAAACTTGACACTAGCAGGCTTGGAATTTCCTCATTATAGGGGCTAGGCCTTTTGGCCTTCAGTGTCACAAACATTTTTAGGGCAAAGGCCATTGAGTGAAATAAGAGGATTTGGAGTTGAATTGCTGATGAGGAAAAAAAGACATGAAAACATACATTATTCAATTTTGTAATATCATATGAATAATAACGTATTATAACTGATATGGTTTTCCACATAAAATATAAATGAACATGCCTGTACATCTATTGACAGTTAAGTTACGTTGTCTAGCTAGACAAAAGGCTAAAATGACCTCATTTACCCAAAAGTATAACGCGAAATATATTTTAACGTCACAATTAGTACGACCTAAATAAACACAAAGTGACTTATTTGTGCCCGGAGCACGTAATTTGTGTTTTTATCTTTCATTACAAACGCTGATATGTCGGTTGATGTCAAACCTAACGTTATTTATCCGAGCTATCAAAAAGCTTTCGGGTGTATTCTCTCACTCTGAGCTTGTAACTTTGCCACCTCCCAGTTGCTAATGAACGCACCTTCCAAAACATAAAGTTTGCATAGATAACAGAACAGTAGATCGGCTGATGTCATACAGCCCGTATAAATCAGAATGGAGCAATTTCACAGCCATCTTACCTGGGACCTGCTCAAAACAATCTACAATACAAACACATGGTAGAATTGGCATTTCAGTTCTTATTACAGTTACATTTCCATAATAGTATATAAATAGCCTTTGTCATGCATTGCATAATTGATAGAATTACTGCACTTTTCACAATATCAACAAACAATCTAAAAAAACATTATTTGAAGTAAATTCCATACATTTAAGAGTACAGAATGGCTATGGTCTAATGAAGATAGAGAATAGTGCAAATGTATATATTTTTCATTCCAGAGATAATCAACTGTGGTTTTAAATTATAATACATATGTGTTTTATATACATATAAATATTATAATTTAATTTCATTGTAGTTACTTTTTTGTGGACAAAGGCTACCCAACATCGCCATCTGCTGAATATATACAGTAATTATGCTTATGTTGTGTGCCACATGCTGTAGGAAGCTTGCGGAAAACGTTAGGAAAAGGAATTCTGATACGTAGCTCAATGGCTAAGGTTAGGCTGGATTAGCTTTCTTGTTCATTGATTACAAACATGGTATGCACAGTTAAGTATATTATAATACATGTCTAAACTATTGCTGATGCTTGAACACTATTTCCCAACTCCTTTTGTATCGGACCAAATAACTGCTGCACAAAATACCACCATGACAAGCGTTAAGTAGCTTGACTATTCCCAACTGGTCCCAGGTAAGATGGCGGAGCTCTTGAGTCGTCAGAAATAAATGTCCCATCTATGCTTTATTTCTATGGAGGTTTGAATCAGTTAAGCACTAAATAAGTGAACTATCGATCGATAACTAGCTAGCTTGCTTACCTGCATGTAGTCCGTTCTTGTGGTTGTTGCGAACTACAAACTAACGAACAAACTGCTGACCGAGAGATTTTGACAGTAGCTGGGGCACAAAAGCCATGGTGGCCTTGGGGCGTACCATGATTTTCGGGGCATCGCGGCCATAGCGAAGGGCTCTGGGCGTGATGGATGAACCTTATCCATCTTTATGTATGTATACTCCTATAGTATAATGTATGGTTCGTACCTCTAGCCTGCTCAACAGTAAGGGTGGGCTGCTGGGCTGGAGCCGAGGCCATTCTGTGTCTAGAAAATTGGGTGATATCAGAGGGAATATTGCATTTTATGTAACCACATTGATACTTTCAAGTGTCCATTCGAACTGTTACATGAATAGGAAAACGACATATCTGAATATACACAAGAAGGGACATATTTCTCTCTATCGATATACTTACCTTCATTAGATGATTCCAAAACTAATATTTTTACACGAATAGCATCTGTGGCTACGTAGTTACTATAGCAATTTCACACAGCATACAGCTAGGCTATTGTTGTAGCGATTCTACCTTTAACAGTTATCAATAATGTTTTAACCTAAACTATACTACTCTGCAATGCAGAATTAAATACGCCAATAATCAAACAGTTAAATTTAGAATTGGTTACTTACTTAGCTATCGATTTAAAGAAGACAACCCAGTCTAGGAATATATGCTAAGTAGCTTGGCTTTTGAGTAGGGAAGAGGCGTGTGACGCTTTTCGACACGAACGTACGTCATAACGTGCGCCTTGCTGAGCAGGAAGGTAAACAAACTGAAGTGAAAGCGGAGTTTGTCAAAATATAGTCTGTACAACATTTCATACTTCTCAAAAGAATATTCAATTCGAGTATTACCACCAACACTTTTAGAACAGATTTCCGCAGTTAAGAAGACACATTTTTCAAGAACAATCTTGTTGGGATTGCTGCGCTATACATCTCGCTATTTGCACACGTTGCCAGTTGCGACGAAGGCTTTAATTGCAGCAAGACCTAATAATTTGTTCACATGGAGCAGAAGCTTGCAGAGTTTAGAGCCCGAAGAAGGGCTGATTTGGCCAAGAAAAGTACATCTTCTGAACTGCAGTCTATAACGTCCTCTGACTGTGAAAGCACTAAGAAGTCTGAACGTTGCCACTTATCAACCGAAACAACCACACAGCCGTGTAAAGAAAATCCGATCTCTGCAGTCTCTCAGACTACGCGGACTAAACATTGGGGGGTAAGCTCAAATTCAATACACGGGCCGTTTTTCTTGACCGTTTATTAAATTAACATGGTGTTTGGTAACCTAATGTATTAGCAAAAGACATAACACAAATACGTTTAGTTGTTTAAAAGACCTAACTACGTGTTTGCAAATTATTTTGGACAGTGGATAGTTAAGGATTTGAAATTGTTCTCAGTTTTCCATGACATTGTATTTTATGACTATATCCTTTCCGTTTAAATCAAAAGTGTTACAGCTTCAGCTCTTTTGGGAGATTAGTTCCCACAAATAAATCTAAAATTGTAATACACTCATTCTACCTTGTCCGTGTTTACTAAATACCTTCCCCTTCTCACTCTTTTAGGATGACTGGTTATTGGATAGTTCTCTCTATAAATGGCTTGGTTCTAATCGACTGGCGTACACCAATCTCACTTTGCTAAAGGTTTTGCTTTGGCTGGTTCTTCTTGGGCTGTTTGCAGAGTTGGAATTTGGTTTGCCTTTCTTTATTATTTCTCTCTTCTACTGGTTGTACGAAGGACTGCGGAACCCAACTGCACGACAACCAGGAGAACTAAGTGCTTACTCAGTGTTCAACCCGAACTGTCAGCCTCTTCTGGGTGCACTTACAGCAGAGCAGCTGGAGGGAGAGATGGGCTACAGACCACTAGCCAACAGATGATACACTTCAAGTAAAGTGCTTGACTTGGATTGACATAGGTGCTTTACGGTTTACACTTATTTACAGGATATAGACAACTGCGCACATATGTTATCAGGATAACGTAACTGCCAATGAAACCCCCAAACAGACTTCCAACTTATATATACACTTGTATATATGTAAATATGAATTAACCAGTAGCCCGGTGCCCTGCAATGCACAGTGTCTTAGATCGAGAAACCACTGTATTACCTTTGCATGTATATTCTTTAAGGGGATGAGTTGCTGGTACCTGGCATCAATTTCTGTGTAATCCTTCTCAAGACATTAAAACAACTGACTTTAATCTAAAATTGAATGGACATTGTATAAAGCTTTCCAACACACAAGGAATTGGAAATGTTATTCTTGATTGCTGGATATTGTGGATGTTAAAGTAAAATGTTGCCTGTTCCCAACTAAAAGATAATTCATCAGCGCTGCATATTGATAATGATAGGAAATCACCAACATCTACTTGTTAGTAAAATATGCACTCCAAACTTGTAGACAACTGTTTTATGGTACTGGGTTGATTCAGAGAGAAAGAGGTGGAGTGTGAGGGTTCTCAATATGTGTGGCACACAATTCTAGTTTAATATCTCTTTGTTTTTGTGACCCCACCATGTTCAGAAATTGATGTAAAAAAACAACTTCTACATGTGAATTTGATGGATGAATGATTTGAAGTGTCTAAAATTTATCAGATCATTAGGCAATATTTCCGTGTGAAGTTTGTTGATTGTTCGTGTGATTTTCCCAGTCTTTTCCACTCTGTTCTGTAACGCCTGATGGGCATTGTAGAGGGAAACCAAAGATGTCTCATTCATGGGCATAGGATCAGGCAGTGAAAGTGCGCCGAGACCATGGGTGGTCCCACATGGACTCAAAGTCAAGATTTGCTTGGTAGCTGATTAATGCAAACTGGGTCCTGCATACGGCCTCCCTGGATATTTGGAGACAGGTTCCTACATGCTATTTTTGCCTGTAATATTTCACCTCGCTTGTTGTGAGTACATTTCTGCTCAAGGTTTTGCATTGTGAGCCCTTGGTTCCAGAGCTCTGAAAGCATATCTAATGCATATATGGGAGGCTCAGGATGTTATGTAGTTACACCTCAGGTTGTAATTCTTACAGCTTACAAACTACTCTATAAACTGTGAAGAAAACAGAAAATACTCTCTTTGACTATGCCTCATAACTTGGTTATATTAACCAAGATACCTTTTGTTCTACCCGGTTTCAATTTTTACATTTTAAAATCGGGTGCCCCATAGTATCAGAAGAACTGGCATAAGCAACACAAATGTTTAGAGACTTAACTAAAAGTCTATTAAATCCCTCTGTACTCCGCTCCACCCTCGTCCAATGGTCAGCAACACATATTCATATGAAATAGTGTTTGGATTGGGACTCACACCCACATTTTGGCTTTGTCATCACAACTTAAGGCACCTGCTACTCAAAATTCATTGGCAATCCCTTTGAATCTATACTTGGTCATTGCTTCAGACTGATCAGCTTAGAACAGAAAATGGCAATGTTCAAGAGGATCAAAATATGTGCTGGTTGCTATCTGACATGTCTTGAATTCTAAATAACTTTTCATTATTACTTGTCGCAATTTACCCAGGATACGTTGGGGTTTTGATCTTCTCAATCTCTTGCCCAATGTAATTTGCGCCCCGTGTTGATCACCCTTTTCCTAGTTATTTAACGGTACAGCGACGTAGTAAATACACCGGAAGTAGTATTGGTGTAGAAGTAAATGGTTTATTGGGTCGTTGCAATTTAACGTCGCCTTCAATTGAATTATGTGATTGCTATTGGAGAAGCACTTTACGCATCTATTCATAGCACTAATATTGTATGTTATACTTAGTAAACCTTCTGTAATAATTTTTGTATGGTTGCATGTCCATACGTTTTACGACACGACCGTCGTCATTACGTAAGCTCGAACAGGAAGTAAACATTGAAAAGTGGTCTATGATTACGCTTGGGAAGACGAATACATTTTAATATTCATTTCAGTCGAATTTGGGATACGACGCTTTGAGACAGTGGACATTTTATCACGGTGTATAACATTTACGATATTGGAGAAGAGGTATTTTACTCGGTCAAGAAGAAATCCGTTAGATGTTGGACGTCTCATATCAGTCTAGCTAGCTAGCCAACTAGCTAGCGAATTTACCAATGATTGATGCGCGGTGTGAACAGCTTACACATTGCCACGCACTCTATAATTTCTGAATGAGCATGATTCAGAAGTTGTTAATATTCGCAAAATCGTGTAGGGTTCAGAGCCCCATACTAGGGCAGGTGAGATGCAGCCAATAACATCAACTGGTAATGGCAGCCCTTCGAAGTCAGCCAGTTGGGAGTCAACAGCTGATACAGATCTACAGGAGTTGACAAAACACCCGATACCTGCTGTTCCTCAGACTACAGGAACTTTACAATGGGGGGTAGGTTAAAACTCAATTACTAAAATATTAAGTGTTGTGGTAGATTAATGGCATAGATACCTAACTTCAATCCCACCCTTAAATATTATCTAGGCAACTGATTCTTGATTACCCTATTTTTTTAGGATGATTGTCTGCTGGACTGCATTCTGGGTCGAAGGCTTGGTTCAAGGAGACTTGGTTTTGCAAACCGGACATTGCTGAAGGTATTGCTTTGGCTGGTTCTGCTTGGGCTGTTCGCTAAAATGGCTTTTGGGTTGCCTTTCTTCCTAATCTCCCTATTCTACTGGCTCTACCAGGGGCTGCGAACCCCAACTAAACGTCAACCTGGAGAACTGAGTGCTTACTCAGTATTCAACCCAGACTGTCAGCCTCTTATGGGCACTCTGACCACAGAGCAGTTGGACTGTGAAATGGGTATCCTTCAGCTAACCATGTAAAATAATTGTTTATAAGTTCGAGCAAGTTAAGCCTTTTCTGTTAAAATGATCTTATGATTTTCGGTTTCAACATGACTCTTTCAATAAATGATGCACACTGCTTTTAATGTTAGTTGTAATGTAAAACTGTTTGTTAATTCAATAAAAATTTCTACATATTACAGTACTAGTTTGATTTTTATTTTATTTTTATATATTTGACTTCAATTAAACCAGGTTACAAACACATCAGAAACAACAGTAGTAGCCTATCACTTAATGTCACAGAGGAGAGCAACCCCACGTAAGATCCAGTGATCAGGTGACTGCACTGAGCGCAACGCCACCCCTGTGATGTAAGTGAGGTCTGTGCGCTTGGGCTTCTTGTAGACAGGGCAGATGTAGAGCTTGGGGTCCTTGGGGGTGGTAGAGTTGATGGCAAACATGTGAATCACAGGCAGGGGGGTGAACAACACTTTGGGTGTGGCCTCGACCAGACGGCAGTGTCTTCTGTCCCAGCCGGCTCCATCCAGGAACAAGCCATAGACGTAAACCCCCTCCTTAGAGACAGACATAATGGTATATGTGATGGCACTAAGACTTTCAAAGGGAAAGCTGTAACTAATGCACATGATGCTACTTACTGTGGGAGAGGCAGTGATCTCCTCCTTGCTCTGTTTCAGAACTTCATTATGTAGGGTGACTGTGTCCAGAGCCCAACCCTTGTGAGCTCTGGTCACCTCTTGTCTCATGGCTGTCAGGAACCCTGCAGCCATATGGAGGGTGACAACAATGGAATTATAATAGCACATCGACACATGGAACAAAACAAATGTCATATCTCCAGTGATATAATACGGTGTTTGATTTAGATTACATACATTTGTAGCGCACTGTCTAAAATATTACAGGTAAATTCAAAATGTCCGGTGTTTAGTGGAACCCACCCTGAGGGTTGAAGAAGCCGGTCATCCAGAAGGTCCTGGGCCTGCCTTCAAACACCCAGCAGAAGAACTGCGTGTTCCTCTCCAGCAGCTCAGTGAACCAGAAGCCCAGAGTGGATGACTCCCACGAGATTTTTTTCCACATGTTAGGGATACGCGCGTCAAACATGTTGTCCAGGGCATCACGAAGGTTCTAAGAGGTAAATATAACAAAATATTCAAACACCATACACATAAGCTTTGATACTCTCTATTACAGAATTATAACATGCAGTAAACCAATAAATATATGTTAAGAACCACGATAAATGTATTTTAGGAATCAGTATAAAGTGTTAAGATGTAATATTATCCTAGTCACTATAAAGGGTTAACATGTTGAATGTCCTAGTACATTACACTTGCAGCTTTAGCTAGCTCATACCTCACTCATGATAATGGTTCCGTCAATAGCTAGTTTGAGGTCAATCAGACTGGAGCGCACCACTCCAATTATCCTCTGCATTCGGTCTACCTCTTGGCGCAGAAAAATGTTCATGGGATTCAGTGCACCCATCTTCACCAGCCTGGCTTTGACCTGAACACATCACAAGAAAAAAAAAATTGAGAAAAATGATATGCTCTTTATTGCATGGGGTGATGCTGTGTTTTATGAGTTTAAAACATTTAGAACAACAGAGGAATTAACAGAAATGTGTCCAAAAAAACATCCATTTTGTTATTATATCAATATGTGTGTGGCTGGCAGGACTTGACCCAGCTTCATGTTGTCCATTTACAAAGAGAACTGACCTTGTGAGGCACATAGTTGGGAGGCAGCTTCTCCAGCATTTCCTCTGCCAGTCTGTAGACAATGGACTCTCGGGTCTCACCCGCTCCTCCTCCACTTTCCTTGGGCTGGATGTTGGTGATGGTGTCCAGAACCTCAGCAGAAGTGTTGGTCTGATAACTGAACACAAAGCATATTGTATTTATGTCTTGATGTTGACAGGTAAGATGGACACGGTGTAAATGTGATGAGGGAGAGGCGTTGTGATGACCTGGGACGGTGTCTTACGTGATATCTGCGTTGGGATGTAGGCCGAACACCTGAGGTGTGTCCACCGCCGGCAGGGTGGCGATGTAATCCGTGTACTGCCTCACCGTTTTACACACGGGCACTTTGTAACCCGTGTAGAAGCAGAACGTTGGCTCAGAGATCTTGGCGTGGAACCACACCTGTTCGGAGAGCAACGTGCTCAGCATGCGGCCAACAAATTAATTGTCCTCCACACATAATGTCCATAGCATATGAGAGGTTGATCAGCAAAGAGTCATTAATCGAAAAGACGTTACCCGAGAGAAACAGTTGAGCAGCCGCTTGTCAAAGTCATCGGTGACCCTTCCTCCGTACTGAACCTCCCCTAACATGTACCGCACTGTGACCCATGAGACTCCCTGTTACAACGAAGGGGGATTAGAGAGATACGTATGGACACTCTAGCTACAGACAGGAGTTGGGCCTTAAAATTATGAAATCAGTAATGTACGTTTTATGGGTGAATACAGTTGTGCTCATAAGTTTGGGTACATTTCCCACACCAGTGGCTTTTTAAATTGCAATCAGTGTCTGTGTATGAATAGTGAATGAGTTTGTTAGCTCTGTGGATGCACTGAGCAGGCTAGATACTGAGCCATGGGAAACAGAAAAGAACTGCCAAAAGACCAGTGAAAGAAAATAATGGAACTTTATAAACATATATAAAAAAATGTTATCCAAAGCCTTGCAAATGCCAGTCAGTACTGACCAATCAGTTATTAAGTGGAAAATTCGGGGATCTCTTGATACCAAGCCAAGGTCAGGTAGACCAAGAAAGATTTCAAACAAAACTGCCAGAAGAATTGTTCGGAATACAAATTAAAAAAACTGTTAACCTCAGGAGAAATACAGGCTGCTCTGCAAAAAGACGGTGTGGTTGTTTCAAGGAGCACAATATGATGATACTTGAAAAAAATGAGCTACATAGTTGAGTTCCCAGAGAGAAGCCTTCAATGTGCCAATGCCACAAAAAAAGTCTGGTTACAACACCGACAACACCTTGATACGGCTCACAGCTTCTGGAACACTAATTTGGAGTGATGAGACCAAAATAGAGCTTCATGGTCACAACCATAAGCGCTATGTTTGTAAAATCGGTCAACTAGGCTGATAGTGAACAGAATACCATCCCCATTGTGAAACATGGTGGTGGCTGACTGATGTTTTGGGTGTGTTTGAGCTCTAAATGCATGGTGAATCACGGTGAAAATACTGGCAGACAATTTGCATTCTTTAGAACACAAGTTGCACATTGGACGCTCTTGGACCATCCAGCACGACAATGACCCTAAGCACAAGGCCAAGGTGACCCTCCAGCGGTTACAGCAGAAAAAGGTGAAGTTTCTGGAGTGGCCATCACAGTCTCCTTACCTTCATATTATCGAACCGCTCTGGGGAGATCTCAAATATGCGGTTAATGCAAGACGACCAAAGACAACTGGAGGCTTTTTCAAAGACGAATGGACAGCTATACTACATGCAAGAATTTGTAGCCTCAATGACAACTATTACAAAAGACTGCACACTGTCATTGATGCTAAAGAGGGAAATACACAGTATTAAGAACTAAGGTTATGCAGACTTGAACAGGGGTCAGTTCATTTCTTTCTTTGATGCCATGTTTTGTTTTATGATTGTGCCATTCTGTTATGACCTGCAGTTGAATGTGAATCCTTTAAGAAATAAAAGACATGTTTTGACTGCTCACTCATATTTTCTTTACAAATGGTATATTTATAATTCTCCAAGTGTATGCAAACTTTGGAGCACAACTGTATATCAGCTAACAGACTAAAATATGTATAAAATAGGCCTAGGCTATATGTTTAAGTACTTTTTTGGGGTTGCACTCATCCAAGTGGTTCTGCACAAACTGCACGCTGGCTGTGAAATCAGCCGAGTTAAACTCATAGGGGATGTTCCAACCCAAGGGCCCGAATTTACGACGTTCCTGTAAAAAACAAAGCAAAATCTGTCAATTAAAACAACTAGTGTTAAGTTTTAGAAATATTAAATGTAGCAAGATGCTGATGCTGGACCTGCACAACTGTGTGGAGGAAGGCTATGTTGTAAAGCATGGGTTTCCACATAGGAAGGTTGCTGAATTCCAGCTGATCCTGGGAGATTGTGGCGAATGTACGCTTCAAGCCAGCCCGAACACCCTGCGGGGGATCGTTGGTGAACTTGATTGAGGACTGGAATTGAAAACAAATCATGTAAGTAAATAATTCTCAACGGATGTATCCGGACAAAATCTGGAAAAGCAGTATTTTAGCTGGATATGGATGGGTTTCATATTAACGAGCAAGTGTTTTTTGTAGGTTGATGGAAGGCCATCACCTGCAACAAGGTGATGGAGAAGCGTTCGTGAGGCTCGGTGGTGATCCACACTCTGAAGCTGTCGTGCATGGTCTCCACTGTGGTGATGGTGTCCAGCAGCTCTTCAATAAACTCTAGACCCAGATGACAGTTCTGGAGCAGGACCCAGCCCCCCTGCGTGTATACACAAGTAAATCTTTTCAGGTAGGTTGAAATTCATTCCAATGTAATGTGTTATTTAGGCCAGCTTTGCCGACAGATTAAGCAGAACAAGAAAAATCAAGATCGATGGAGAACTCTGAGCATGATATTTTAGTCCTAGACTAGGCTTATTCTGGGGAAACCGATCCTAGATTTATTTACAAAGACTTCACCTGTGTCATTGATGTCTGTAAGAGCTTCCTTGCATGGATCTCCTGACCTTGACCCATTGATATGGCTCGGACCTCTGCAACACACATGAACCCAACATCCTAACCACAATCTTGTCAGTGACTCGTCGCAGTGATTCTTTAAGGGGCTCAGATGGCCCTAACCTAAAATGGCTGACAGGTGATAGGTATAAGGCTAACCTAGTCTGAGTTTCTTGGCCAGAGCATCAATCTGGCTGGTGGGATCAGAGCCCATGGAGAGGAAGCAGATGAGGGGGGTACGAGTGTCACTCTCCTCCCAGGTGCTCTCCAGGTTTAGGATGACAGGATCGGCGTACCTGGTGCCTAGCGAGTCTCCAACATACTTCCTGGCCTGAGTTAAGGTGCGGTCAGGGCACCAGGATCTATGAGGACGACAATCAACCAGGATTTTAACTTGCCCTTGCAAAACCTTGAAGTGACAACCGGTTGCAAAGGCTATTGATGGTGTATCTGGATGAGAGAAAACCACCCTGAGAAGCAGGGGCTAACCTTATGAGTAGTAGTTTATGGAAGACGTCCAAGGAGTCGCTGTATCCATCAGGAATTATTCCATCCTCAGGGTTGTCCATATCAAACCACATCTTCCAGTCCTTCTCATTCCGAGAGACCTACAGCGTGAAAATAGTAGGCAGGAAACCGGAGGGTACTCCTTAGGTCAATGCTGATGTTAGCAGTAATATTAGTAAACTCTAGGGTTTTGAATGAGTTCTGCCTGACCTGGTTCATGATCTCAGTGAACTGTCGCAGTTTACTGACTTCCACTAAGTTGAGCCATGTGAGATCCAGGATCCAACGGAAGGGCTTGGGAGGACTCGCCTTCAGATCTAAAGCAGCACCCCCTAAAACAGAAAGGGAATTTTGCATTTTTACTCATTGATATATCACTAGAAATAAATACTAATACATTACTATTAAACTGAACTAACTAATTTACATGAGGGTCTGGATGGAGGAAAAACCAATCATACTGATAAGATCTATGCAGAAATCAAACAACTAGGATCAGTAGTGGGGCTCTTATACCTTTAATCAGGATCTGGAACTCGTTGGGCTTGACAATGTTTTTCTGGAGATCGATCTTGAGGGCCAACAGCAGGGTGAAGATGAACTTGTGGTTTTCGTATAGCCCTCGGACCGTGTAACGGAACACCTCAAAGGTAAGGTACTCGATGATGTTAGCAATACGCTTCTGAGTGAGAGGAGACTTTTCAGACCTATGCAAGGTGAACAAGACAAATACATATGGGAGTGACAAGCCATATCAGGATTACTCATAAAAATATGAAACAATTGTATTTATGACAGTGGAGGTCTTTTTATCGGTTTAGTATAATGCAATTGTGTAATGCATTAGGCATCATAATCATCAGTATCAGTTTGTATAGACTGCCTTGGGGGTGCAATGTCAGGTTCATGTCAGGAAGGCAGTCATCCCTAAACAATCAGGACTAATAAATCCCATGTCCGTTAGCCTACTTACCTGGCCATAGAGAGGTCGAAGATCTTGAGGAACTGTGCCAGTGAGGTCTGGTACATGACGTTAACCATGCTCATCTCAGTGATAAGGAAGTAGAGGATGCTGCCACGCCAGGCGGCTGGCCGGTACTCCTCAGACGCTGTGTTGATCTTTACCTCCGTCTCGGCTGCCACTTGCAGCTTGTCGCTCACCTCCCCGGCTGTCTGCTTCGTCACCGACAGAATGCCGATCATGGACTCGTCATCCACCAGAGAACCTGGAGACACAGAGTCAGCATGCGTTTATGCAAACCTTTAGATGCTAATACACAAAGACACACCATCATACCACACACCAGGCGCAGTAACAGTTTACGAGACATCCAAACATCCTGTCCCTAAAGCTTGATTTGTTCATCCAGTGTGTCAGTACCCTTGGTGGAGCTGAGCTTGTACAGCAGGTTGTCCTCCAACTCCTTCATCTTCCTCTTATTGGCCGCCACATCCTCCATCAGCTTTACTCTCTCTGCCTCCAGCTCCTGTAGCAGCATCATGGAAAGACAGTGCCAACAACACCTAAAACCAACACCAATAATGTCCTAAACGGGGCATGTTCATATTGGTAAATAAAGAGTTCATGAAGGCTTACATATTTCTCTGTGAGAATGACTCGGCCCAGCAGCTGGTTCTCCAGACCTTTTGTGGTGACGGTAAAGTCTATAATGGAGGTCTTGGCGCTGACCTCGGGAGTGTATGCCGGGTTTGGCATCTTGGTGGTGATGTAGAGCTTGAAGCCATCCATCACGTCTGTCTCTTTGTCTCCCACTTTCACCTACAACCAATAAGCACGTTTTAATATGAGCTCAGCGCCCTCCTGATTTATTCCCCTCATGGAGAAGATGAGCAAGAAAAGCTATGAAAAAATTACAGTATTGTTTATCTTACACTTAAAATATAAAAGACATCTAACCATTAATTGAGGTGAATTTTTAAGAACTACATTCAGAAATGCAATGAGACAAAAGGACATTCAATTTATTGCAATAGCTATAAAAATGCCACCTAAACCTGGCCTGAAAATAGACATTGGCCATTTAGAAATTAACCGGCCCCCACTGTAAAATATCGTGATGAATACAGTTTGTGATGTTATGGGCTGTTCTGTTAAAGGGTCCTGGGGACCTTAGGACTTTGTCAAGTACCAAGAGATTTTAGACATAATATATGTCTGCCTCTGCCTGGAGTCCAAATCTGGGTTGTTGTTGGATCTTCTGTGGGGGATAATTCTATATAATGCATAAATAACCTTGTACTTATGTTAATATTAATGTGCAATGTATAATCATGTCGTTTTATTAGAAACATATTAACGTGGAATCCACACTCACAGTAAATTACTTCTGGGATAGGACGAATTACACATACAGACAATTTCTATGTTCTTCATAATATATGTGTGTTATGCTGAGAGATAGTCATGAGCAGGCAATTACCTTGACCCCAGACAGAGGCATTTCTAAAGTTTACTGCTTTTGTATCCACTCTTGGGGTGTCCAGAGTGTGGCCCATGAGCTGGTCATAAAGTGTACTCTGTGATAAGTGATGACCTAAGTGTGGCCCATGAGCTTAATGTAACACTTACTTTGTGGATCACGTCCAATGATGAAAGTATGAACCATAAGGAGGATGTGAAATACTGTCGCAAGTTACGAGCATTCAGGGAGGTAGAAGATAAAAAGCGCACCCCACTCAGGGGTGTTGCCAACCAGACAGTCAGATGGCGTAATGTGTGAAAGTTCTGTATAAAAGCCATGGTCCGGACTGAGAACATTGGGGGTGTATCTGCAGAAGGACCTGGCTTTAATGTCTGTCATTATTGTATGACTTTCATTAAAGTCTATTGTATTCACAAAGTCCTGAGTTGTGCATTTGTGAGAGTGCATTTGTTTTTAGTAAAGAGCGGTTGATTTTCCACGACACTTCCAGCAGTAAAATGAACCAATTTCTTCTTCAAAATCCGTACAAAATGGTTTAATTTTCTAATCAACCTCATTTAAGTTAGATTTCTGCCATACTTTTAAGTGTAAGATTGTAAATGACAATGACATCTTTAAAAAGGTGTTCAAATATTCTGGAGGTCACCGTACCTTATAGGTGGAGCCAGACTTGATAAAGTTCTTTTCTAGCACATTGTCTAGTGCAGGGTCAAGGTCCTCTTGGACATCCTCAATGAGCAGAGGTCGTCCCATGGACAGACAGTCCTCCAGGTGGGTACGAAAGTGTTTGTGCTTGAGGGACGTGACCTGCAAGAGGTATCATAGTGGTGATACGTAAGGGATAACTCCAAGTCCTAACTCCTAATTTCATTTCATTTCAAAATATTTTCTAAGTGCATTTATTGTTTTCAATTTTTCTTAATTGTTCTTCCCTCCTTGTTTCACAATCAGCGACCATGGCCTTTCTAAACTGAAAAAACACCACAACAACTGAGGTAAAGCAGAAGGTGTTTTCTGATGCACATCTCGCCAAGCGGTTCTGCTTCACACTGCTCGCTCAACCCGGCGGTATTAGCTGGCAAACCAGCTGTAAGTGAATGCATTCCCCAGCCAACAGCCATGATTGACCTCTCCTGTGCCAGACCTAGCACAAGGGGACGTTAGAGCAATACATTACAAGGCAGCCCTGTCTGACATCAAAAATGTGGCACCAGGTGGCACCTGCAGCCCATTCAGGTTGTACATGCAGTCCAGCTCCTCCCGGATGGCACATCCATAAGTGTCGTCCCAAAAAGTGTGTTATCGGGATTACATACAGGCACGTGGGGGCCGTACACACTACTGAGTCACATTATGAGTGGCTGTGATGAAATTCACACAACTTGGAACACCCTGTAATTTCAACTGTTTACTTAAATTTTCGTAGTGAGTTTGAATCCAACCTTCAATACGTTAGTTATTCTGGTTTCCATTGACCGTTGCGACCTTGTTTTGTTCTCAACAAATTACACAATGTACAGATTTGGATCTTTGATATATTTTGTTCATTGAGACCGGATATGTGATTTAAGTGTTCCCTTAATTTTTTTTAGCAATGTGTTTACTAACAGTATATAATTAATTGGCATACTGGTGTCTCTGTTTATATGCAAGAAGTTTGTGGTCTACCTGAAGTTCTTTGGCCTTTTCCTTCTTTTTAATCCATGCCTTTCCCTGGGTCTGAGGGTCAATGAGGAGAGGGAACCTTGTGGCCTTGGTGGCAATAATGCCATTCTGCACCGATAAGTCATCCCCTGGCAATCCCTGCAGGTTCCACTCACTGATCTGACACACAGAAAAAGAAGGGAGATTCAATACCGTGCTTGAGGACGTTACACAGAAAAGGGAATGATTCACTGTGACGGTTTTCAACATATTCAACAGTCTTCCCTACAGTAGGTGGGTCCACGAGCATCGAGATAATGTTGAGGTCATCCGTGAAGGGGATTTTCCTCTTATGCAGCTCTGCTTCCCAGATGTCCTTCAGGAGTATGTTGCGGAAGTTTTGATTGAAGGGTCCGCAGTAAGACAGAAAGCCAGTTAGCTGGAGGACGTCCCCTACAAGTCTGTACAAAGAAAGGATGAGAACTGATGGTTAATGGTCTATAAAAGCAGAGATGTTGTCTCTAATGTAGCCTTGCAAAATGTATTGAACATACTGTTATCAGTCCTTTATCTGTAACCTGCCTGTTGATCTGTGATTTAAAGTGTTTGCTCTGCTCAGTCCAACGCACTTTCTCTCCACTAAGCCCATCAATGAGTGCTGACGCTGCCACCATTTTATTCCTGCACATCTGTGCATCATCCAGCAGGTCCTGAAAATAACAAAAGCTCATCTACCGAGGAAATTCTATTCTAAATATACAATCTAATTTCTCTCTCATTATTCCTTATTGAGAAATACCTGTTTCTCTTTCATGGCAGCTTCAAACTTGGCTCGAACGTTGTCCAGCTCCGTCTGTTTCTCATCCAGCTGAGCCTGGGCAATAGCCAGCTCAGCATTGGCCACGACCATTCTACCCTCTTGGACAACCAGGTTAGCCTATCCACAAATAGAAAGAAATCGCGTCAGATCACACATGCACATAAATAGCGTAATGATGCCACTTCCCTTTCAGAAGATACCATCTCTCAGGGCCGGTTTCTGTACCTTGAGCGGCAGCACTTCCTTGTTGATGTCAAAGAAGGAGGCCATGGCGGAGGTCCAGGAGAGCAGGCCGGCTACGTTGCCACACACCTTGTTGGCACACTCAAATGTGTAGTCCTCCATTTCAAAGTAGGGCTGCAGCAGCTCCAGCGTCTCCTCGTTGATGCTGTCCTTGGGGAACTGCTGCAGCGAAGCCAAGAAACCACTGCTGCTCATCAGCTAAACAGCAGAAGAAACAAGGAAAACTTGCTACTTTTCAGACAGTTCAGGCTCTGACACAAAACAATCAATGATTTTCAATAAATCAATGAAATATACATAGATTGAACTGGGAAAATACATGTAATGCACATAATATACATGAAATGTATTTACACTGATGGCTTATTTACACTTTATATTGGTGTGTATTTTAGTTTGTTTAATCATATTTGTAATCTTTCTACTGATAAGGAGTGGGCTTACTTAAACACTGGAAGAAGTAGTACCTGTGACATGGTTGTTATGTTCCACGTTACTGTGTGTTGTGTTTTGTGGTGTGGATGCACGAGTGGCTCTTAGTGTGGTGAGTGACTTTACAGGTGCTGACAGTGCATGGCAACCGGGCATCCGAAGCAGCTGTACCGGACAGTGATTTGGGCTGCGCACACTGTAACAGGAGTCGTTTTTTGTTTGCTCAAGGGGATGTGCCCAAAGTCGTGCAGTACTTAATTATTTGTTGGTGACCTGTTATCAGTTTTCTGTTTCTTGTGCTACTTGTTTATGTGTTACCTTTGTTTAACTATTTAATGTGTTATCCATCAGGAGAAGAGTCAGGTAAGATACCCTGGGGTTTCCATACGCCCATAGACAAACACTTTTATATACTGTTACAGATATAATACTACAATCTTCCTGGCATATATTGTTGTGTTTTCATCCCATTACAATGAAAGCATAGGATGCCCTGCTTTTTAAATAGAAAAAAACATGAGCCAGAGTTGAGGAGATTAAAAACCTACACCTTGGGCAGATACTAGTTGACCTTTTTACCTTTAGTGCTTCTCCCCATGAGGGCTTATGACAGGGTCTCTCTGGGTCCATGGTAATGGGGTCTAGCTTCTTCTGGAAGAGCAGCAGACAGCAGTCCATAATCCTCATGATGAGGTGGGGTGGTTTGGCCAGCTTCCTTACTGTAGCTATATCAGCCGCTTTAATGGTCTGAGGAGAATATACAACAGGGTTATGATCCTCAGGACAGGAAAAGGTTTCAAGCAGTACCCTTCTTGTTTAATTCGTTTTCTTGTGTGGTGCCTATTGAACTAGACCAAAAAAAGTAAGAGTAAAGACTCACATTCAGAGCGGCTTCAGCCTTCTCTAAAGCTGGTTTGGCTGCTATAAGCTTGATCTCGGCTAAGGCTTTCTCTGACTCAATGTCCTCCACAATCTTGAGGGCTTTGTCCTTCACCACCTGGACCTCGGCTTTCACGGTGGTGGCTGCCCCTGCACTCACCGTCACCTCAGCAAGCACCTTCACAGACAACATAATGTTAGACAGCAAAGGGTTGATCATGCAGCGAAACAGAGAAAATGATTATATTTCTCTGGTTATTCACCTTGTCTGCCTTGATAGAGGCTACAGCCAGCTCTTTCTCCTTCACCACCAAGTCTTTGGACAGCTGGGCCACCGAGTCACTCGCTTCCAATAATTTTGTTAGACCTGTAATACAAAGAGTTTACACAACACTGCAAGCTGACCAGTAAATGTACAATCTTTACAATGATCAGTGAGTATGAAGTTTATCATACTCACCGGGGCTTCTAGACACTTTTCTTACCAACATTCATGCGCTCAGCCAGTGTGTTGATACATTTGTATTTTTCACTGTATACCGTTTTGTATCCATTGATGAAAGACAGGTAAGATTTAGGGGTCACGTGAGTTCTCCTTCGAAACCTGCCATGGCCAATTTAAAACCGTTGTAGGTCATTCAGACAGGTTTTTGTGTTTGAGAAAAAGACAGCATTTGTTTGATTTAACTGAACCATTTGAAAATGGTTTGAAGAAATATGCATTACAGTTCCTTCTGTTGAATACCTGTCAAAGTAGGTCTTGCTGGTGATAGACACCTTGTCATGGTAGACGGCCATGGCCGATACCACTGCAGCTTTGACCTCGGGTGAGCACACCATGTGAAAGTCAGAAAGGAAGTGCTGAGACACAGCTTCCAGGGCCTCACTGGGCCAGGGAGTGAACCAGTCCATAGTACAGCCTGAGATCAGACCTGGGAACCTCAGGGAGCGGGAGCGGAACTTCTCACCAACCTGTCAGGGAAAATAAAGAGACAGTATGCACCATTTCTATGCAACATTTCTGTAGAAACCCTGTTCCAGGTGAAACGTGTAAATATTCCATGCGTAACACTTTTTATTGAACTTAGTTTTGCGTGAAATCCTCCAAAGTTATTCAACTCTTGAATGAGAACATAAATAACTTTTACAGATCAACGTACACCTGATTAAGTAAAACAAAACAATTGGTCAGTGACAGCAAAGGTGGCGTTCTTATATTTTAGTTACTGAATCCTACCGGAGAGAAGCAGAGTACCACATGCAGGTTCTTCCTGGCCCGGGAGATGAAGTAGTCATAGAGGTTGTCAAAGGAGGGCGGGACTCGAGGCAGCTCTTTCTTCATCACACTGATTAGGTTCTGAGTGATCTCGTCCAGCTCGTCACGAGCAAACAGGTTTGACACCTGCAAGCAAACACATCATAAAAAACTTTTAACTTTTTGTAAAAATCCCTGGATAAAATTCAGGTGACTTGTTCACCTCTCCAGATGACAACACATTGTTGAGGTACTCCAGGAAGGCCTCATCCTTAATTTCATTGTCTGTGAAGATGAAGGTGATGCCTTTGCCGTCCACACCGGCTGTCCTGTACAGAACCTTCAGATCATCCATTAGGTTGTTGATGTTGTATGTCCTGGTAGAGAACAAGAAACAGGCATTTCAGACCTTTTCGAATACCTCTAGTATCTGCAGAAATACTTAAAGTAAGTACATGATCTGCTTGATTGCCATTACAGTAATTGATGAGCTTCATCTTTGATACTTTCCAGATGTTTTGCTGCTCATGATCCTAATGAAGATCTTGCTCATGATAAAGGTTCCTTTTCCAATCCTCGAATTTATGCAATTTAAAAATTGATGTTCAAATAATAGCGCATTTGTTGATTTTCTTTACCAGTTAGCAAGACAGTATTAGTCAGCAATGGGGGAGATATTATATCCAAAAAGAACACAACACTTGTAGCCAACATTTAAGCTGTCTTTAAAAAGCACGAGTTAGGCAAAAAGCGTTTTCGTAAGTGTTGTTCGTGACGTAAAGCAATGCTTCTCAACTCCAGGACTCTGGACCGAAAGTACTGCTGGTTTTCATTGTAGCCCTCGAAATATAGATTAATTTAAACCTGGAACACAAGGTGAATGTAATTAACTATCAGGCAGAATAGAAAACAAGCAGTAGTCTGGGTTCTTACCTACTGTACTGAAGTGTCATTGTGGTTGTCCATGACTTAAAGCATTGCCTACATTGTTATAAGTGTTTGTTTTGCATCATAAAACCTAAAACAATGCAATTTACAGGCATCTAGTTTGTCCCTGTTACAGACCAAGTAGAAAATTATAATGTCAAGCCCTAACATCAAAAGTTAATGTAGGCTAAGCAATGTAAAAGCAATTTACAAGTGAAAACGTAACAGAATATGCTCAATAGGTTTTGTTGGCAGAACACTCCAATAGGCCTACAACAGCCTACTGGCTACTGATTTCAACTATAACGTAAAGTATGTACAGCCTCAGTGTGGGCTTTAAAACAAGTGCTTACCTGGTCAGGGTAATCTGGAATATACTGTATCCGGCAATAAAGGAAGACATGCGGGTGAGACTCTGTTTTCCTGATCCTCCGACTCCCACAAGCAGAGCGTTGCCACAGTCTGTCCGGATGATACGTGAGATCTGTGGTAGAGGATTCATGCACATTCTCATCTAAATATGTTGTTCCCTTTCCATATATCTTTCAGTAGAACACTGGGTTAAATGCTCTTGTTGTGTCCACCTGAACACATTCTACACTCACGACTATACCGTCCAAAACTAACAGGCTACGGGACAGTTTCTTTCCTCAGGCTGTAGGGATGCTCAATTCAGGAACCCCTCATCCCTTCCATCCATAGTCACTGTCACTTTTACATTCCCCTACGGCTGTACAGTTGTATAGTTATTATTATTGATGTGTGTTTTTGTAGTGTTATTATTGATTGATTGTGTTATCTTCTTATTTTTATAATATAATTACAGTTACTTTTAAAACTTTAACTGCACTGTCGGGAGTAGGAAAACCAAGAATTTCATTGCAAATGACAAATAAACATTTCGAACCTTGAACCTATCAAGGGCCATTGGGCCTGTCAGATACCTTGCCATTTAGGAGAATTAAACCCTGCAGGTCTAATTCTCAGATTTCCCACACTTCATCAAACTGAACGTGAACACTAAAACATAAATGATACAGTAAATAAATTGACATCAGGATGTTATTTTCACCTTGATGAGGTGAGTCATGGCGTCAGTGAAGAACACGAGGTCCAGGCTGGCCCCTCTAACCCCCTCGTTATACTGGCTCTGATAGACAACCAGCTTCTCACGTAGGAACTCAAAACTGGGCAACTAGAATGAGGTAAATAGATTGTGAATAGACCTTGACAGATTGCTTTCCAGACACTGGTTAAGCGCAGATCTGGACAGAAAATCTCCATGACATGGCTTGAATCTTTTTCGAGAAAATCAGACAGTTTCGTCACTACTGAGCTTTTTATGATTCCTTGAATCTTTACCATTTCGTAAACTTTGGGAGCATCCAAACAAAAGTCATCTGCCTCCTCTCCTGTTGGCTCAGGAGCTTCTCTCAGGAAGTCCACAAAATAAGGGTCAGGGTGGATGTCAGGAACCAGGCTGGGGTCCACGTGTTCCTGGATCACCCTGGAAATGGCTTTCTCAAACCACAGCTTGTCCTCCAAGAAAACAAACCTGCAACACAGGGACATAGTCAAAATATAGTCATTGGTCTCATTCTCACTGACTGCCTTACGGGGGCATTTATTAAATATTGTGACTGGATCATTTCACCAGCTGTATCACTCATGAATTTAAGAATCCAATTGGCAGAGCTCCCACTGGAATTAAATACAAATGAGTGATTGTGATTTCATAATAACTTTCAATTAATTGGTTACTGTTCATCACCGCAACACCATTAATTCCAGTCGTATACCTGTCTGCAATCACCCTGGTGCATTCACATTTGAACAGAGCCAGCAGAGTGGGAATATCATCACACTCATCTGCCTTGATGTTGAGCATGCCCTGCCAGATCCGTGACAAGTCTCTCAAGTTGAAGATGTAGTGGAACTTTGAAGGTGTGGGCAGCATTTTCACCTGATTGATGACATCAGAGTTATAGGGTATACTTGAGAAACTTTAGTCAATCTTCAATTGATTTGATGGTGTAAAATCTGATGTAAACCCAGATAGACAGTACACATTCCAGCTAATCCGTAGACAGTGTTTACCTTTGTCCATTGCCACAGGATCCTACCAGCAGACACCAGATATTTCATTATTTCAGAAATCTCCGGCTTGAAATCCCTACATTCGTGGAAGTATCCACAGCCCATAACCCCTGCGGAAATAAAGCACTCTTCTGTAAGTGTATGTAATATTGTGTAGCTTGATCGCTGCATCACAGCCAGAGGGAAATAATTGTGAAGTGAGTCGTCTACCAAAGATCTTGTCGATGGAGGTGTCGGACGGCAGGGTATAGTTAAACACGGTGAAATGTCTCTTCAGTCTTTGGGGGATGTCGTTCCTGCCTCCGCCAGGGTGAATCATAGCGGCCAGCATTTGCACATCTACAATGGTGGTGAAGTCTCCTGGCTTGTCCAGACTATACATGCCAGACATCTCCATCATCTGACGGACTATCTCGTTTGTGATCTATGTGTAGAACAACATAGAAAGTCTGTCGTAGCTTATGAAGTGTGGGGGGACTAGTCTTTTTTAAGTTGTAACTGAGCTTGTGTCTTCTGACTGTCCCCCAGTCAAATTACCCTGCATTGGCTACTGTTTGTATGTGTATTTCAGTACAGTGTTTATATGGATGTCAACCCCAAATTGTTCATGCCATCATCATGCCTTACAGCTTGAAAAAAGTTAATCTACCACCACTGGATGTAAAGGGTAGCATTAAGTAGTGACTTCTCAGATGTAGATCACTTCTAATAGATCACTTCTAATGTAGATCACTTCTAATAGATCGTCACAGACAAGGTGAACGTGGAGACCAAAATACTTCAGGTAGTATGCACATATTGATGGTCTCCTATTAGCAGAGTGCACTGTAAACAGAAATGTTACTCAGAATTGGACCAGAACCGCTTCAACAGTGGTATTCAAATCTGGACCTCAAAACCAGTACCACTCCATTTCATCACTGCAACCCTCTAATCAGGGTCTTATTCACAAGTTGGACAACAAGTGGGTGCAATTAATGATGAGGTAGTACCAAAAACCAGCAGGGTCTGGACCTTGTGGGTTAAGATTTGAATACCACTGTACTACAAGGTCCTCAAACTACGATCCTCTTAATTTGAGTCGTTGCTTTGACCACATTACCTGGTCACCCCACTCATTGACAATTGGCATGTTGATGTCATCCACAAAGATGGTCATTCTACGTCCTCCAGGAGGTCCATAGGTGCTGCCCATTCGCTTCTCAATATAGCTCTCCACTGTTCGCTGTGATGAATACAACACTCCCATGACGGCTCAACAGTATAAAAGCACTGCACTGACCTTGAGGTCTACATAAAACTGAATAATATGATGTGTACTGTGTAATGTATTTGATGTAAGTATATATCACCTGGAACATTGTAGGCTCAGTAGCAGAAGAGAAGTTCAGTGATTTTGATAGGTCTGTCTCAGGATTGTACTTCTTGGTGTAGCCTTTGATCATCACTGTCTTGGCAGTTCCTTGTTCGCCGATGAGTAAAACAGCCTGTAAAAGAGACATTATTACCACACCAGCAAATTACAATCACCTAACCCAACTGACCCCACATGTATGTGTGTTTCAGAGTACCTTGCGCTGTTTTGCAATAGTCTCCAACAGGTAACTGGTTCTGGTGTTGTCCACATTGGGCACCAGAATAGAAAGGTAATCTGGCACATAGTCAGGAGGATAGATATACTCCACCACATAGTTATTCCAATGATCCCATTCCCCTGAAACAGATACTCCTGTGTCATATACAGAGCCCTGCCCAGATACAGTACATTACCGCAGCCTCATAGGGATCAAGGGAAACAGACCCAGTGGGAACTGGCCAAAACAGAACAATTACTGGTCAAAATAGAACCATTACATTTCTTTAATGGTAAAGATTTATCATGATTCTGGCATATTCTGTGCCAATTATGAACTTACCTTTCTGGTTGACCATGTACTCAAACATGGTCTCTCCAGGTCGTGTGCGGGGGATATCCACCTTGCTTTCGTGGGCCCTGAGGAAGGCCTCCAGTTTTTCTCTATCCTCCAGCTCCAGCAGGGCTCCCAGACTCCACATTAGGCAGAAGACAAAGAGACGCTCCAGCTGCATGTGGCTGACTAGGCCCCCGGCCTCCTTGGTGGGGATCAGGCCCTCAAGCAGGTTCACTGACTAAACACATACAGTCAAAGAGATGTCGAATGTTATGTTTAGTAGAAAAGGGGTCGGTTAAAAAAGAGAACATTTGAGATTTTTCATCTCAAGAAAGTCTTAGGCTTTTTTCCCATACCCAAGCATGCACAGCATTTTTAATACAGGCCCAATAAGACTTCATCTTACCAATGCTAGTGTAGATATTGTAACAAACGTAAGGTTAACTTAAGGTTTAAAAAGCTTTCAATGTCTACCTGCATAATGTAGTTGCACTCCAGAAGCTCCATTTTGGGCTTTAGGCTTTGCTTCAAGTGTATGTAGGCATCCTCAAAGATTTTATCATACAAACTCATAATTCGGTCTGCTTCTGCTGCACTGCGTTTGTAAGCCCATCCCTACAACATACAGATGAGAGAAAGTAGGCTTGAGAAACTTAACACAACACAGATTTACTAACTAACTCTGAGGAGAGGTGTATAGATAGGACACACGTCATGTCCATGCCTCCTTTTAGGAGTTGCCCATGTGACTGTCACAGGGTTGAGGGATAGGACCATTGACCATATGCTGGAACATCTCATACAAGGGTCATTTAGGCCTTATAGGAGGGTATTTGGCTGGGTTTGACCCTTGGCCGCCTCCCTTGTATTCGGTATAAGTACTGTGGAACTTCCTGTATTCTTTGGAGAGAGAGTGGAAACTATGTACTATTAACATCAGGAGTCTCATGCTGAAATAAAGGCTCTCCCCTGACTTTCTGGTGGCATAACCTTTGTTCTTGGACATCACCGGAACAGGAAGCTAACACAGAACACACAAAATCCCACAACTATGTTATCACCAGGAATAAGATCATTACAGGATTCACTGATCATGGCATTCTTCTATTTGCATGCTCAGTGTAACGCACATATAGAAATTGCCTGTATTTTAGTATTTGTTAATTCCAATAAAACGTAAACTCTAAATTTTTATAAAAACGACTGTATACACTATCCATGTAAGTAATACAACATTATAGGGATTGTTTGTGTTATTGACTAAGCCGTCATACCTGCAGTATGGGCCTCCAGCTGAGAGCCGAGGAGCTCATGAAGACCATCCCCATGCGGGACACAGTGGCCGGGGAGGCATTGTCCATGTTGTGCACCTCAAACACCAGCTTACAGGCCGGGGACATAACAATCCTATCACCGTTGGCCAGGGTTAGGGTCTTGTTGTCATCCAACACAGAGTTGAGGTTCTCAATCCAGATGGCGTCCACAGGCCCATCTAAAACGATCCAGATGAACTCTCCTACAACCAAAAGAGGGGTTTTCCGGAAACTGGAATAGTTAAAGGAGTTTTTAATTAATTTGCCTACAGAAGATTGAATGTCAGTAATTTGCAACAGTAATTAATTTTCAGTTTGACACTTATACCAATAACTATTTAGGAAGAAATATTCTAATATAATCAAATATTGAATTGTATTGGGAGAAGTTAATCACACTTCTCTTTAAATAATACTTAGTATTATTTTTTAATAATACATAGTATAATAGTTTTTGATTTCTTGTTGTTTCTGTAAATTTTTGTCCAAAACGTGCATGCTGTAGTCACGTCCTGGTTATGCCCCTACCCATCTCTGCACTGGTCCTGGGGCCATAGTCAGGACGGGACAAAGGAAGATGCCTCTAGGCATTTCTATGTAATTAGGTCTCCCCAATTGGAGGCAGGTGTAGATCGTTGCCTCCAATTATATGGAATGTTTGCCCACACTCAGGGTGGATCATTTTGGTTTGTGCCACGTTGCCCAGCCACTGCAGCTGCTATTGTTTGGTTTTCTTGACTTGAATTAAAAACATGGATTAGCACCACCCGTATGTCTCTGTGCATGTGTCCTGCCACCAGCCTGGTGACAGCTGTATAGATAGAACATGAGATTAAATTAATACTCACTTTGAAGCTCTTTGTCTCAACCTGATTCAGAAGCTGGACCATTTGAGCAATACCCCTTCAAGAATAAATACACAGTATTCCAACATTCATTTAGATTTAGACAGTTGTACCCTTCTTGGCTTTCAGAGTCTTTCTCCACAATGTGGAAAAGATGCCATCAGTCCAGTCGTTGGTGGCAGCGTCCAGACGCCCGAACATCTGGGGAGCAGTAATGGCTTTTGGGTTCATCCTCATCTCCCTGTGGGGAGCTCCACACTCGCTTAATGCCCTCATCAGGATGTCGATGGCCGTTGTCTTGCCAGCCCCACTGGGACCTAGCGTCATCAGGCCGTGACGCACACGCGATGACTCGTAAAGCTGACACACAAAACAGTGTCTGTAATAATAGGGCTTGTAAAGCAGTCAGTGAAATTGCAGTCAAGTGACCTAATCTGCCCCTATTTTACTGCCCTGATGTATCACCTGAACAAGTTTGAGGTTCCACGGAGGGTGGTTGACAAGGCCTGCCTGCGCCACCTGGTTGGCTACGGCAACCTGTAGCTCAGCGTATGTGCTTCCATCCAGCTGGACGCCTGGGAACAGATCACTTATCAGACTGAGAAAGAGAGGCTCGTCTTCATCCACCTAGCAGAGAAGCAACTGAGAGTTAGCACTAGCAGGCTTAAATGTATTAGCTTCTTTAAATTGTGTTAATATTAGCATGTCAAAAACATGCTAATGAGGTAACATGGTTTAGCTGATGTCTCTTTTCTTACCAGTTTGGAAAGGTTCATGTCGCGCAGCACTCTCATCACAATGCTGGACTCACTGTCTTGAAGGCGGGCTCTCTTGTTGGCCCCCAGGGTTCTCAACACGGACAGGATGTTCCTCAGACCAAAATCATAGTGGACCTGATACAATAACTGACTGTCAGTTATTGACTGACTGTCTCAGTGTAGCAGTTCATAATATATTGGTCTTTCAAGACTTGGAAAGACAGTGCTGGTTGTCTCCGAATTCACCTGCTTTGTCAGTTGCTCCTCGCATAATTTGTAGAGCACAAAGAACTTCTGGGCCAATACAACATTTTCAATGAAACCGCAGCTTGCCAATTTCACCCTCATGATGATCTGTATAAACAATGATATGAAGTATTTGAGCAATGTGTCACAGGCAGTTCAAAGATTATTAAATAAAAGCATTGTTAGATGCTTTAATCCGTGTGACTTTTTTTGGTAAAATATAAAGATTGCCCAAATTTGACAGCTAAAAAAGGTTTAAGTCCCTTGTTAAAAACCTCCACGGTTTTGGATACCACAGGGATCAGGAAAGTTCATGGCCACAGTTTGGAAGGTGACCTGAGCAAATGAAACAAAACACCTGTCTGTCTGGCACCATCATGGACACAGTCCTGAACTGAACCTTCAGGTTCTCCGGCAGCTCCTGGCGACCAGCATAACCAGGGTTCTACGAAATAACAGGACAACATGTTAGTGATTAAAAAGCTTGATACCTGCTGATTGTCAAAGCACTTCTACTGACTTCAAAGATTTGCTGTCTGGCTTCGCACTGACCATGGTGATAAACAGCCCAAATTCTGGGTTCAAACTGACTACGTCTCCATCTGTAAAGATGAATTGTGTTCTGCGGTCCTTGCGGGCTTTCAGAACAATGTAGATCTGCTGTGCAGCTACAGACAGTACGGGCAAGTTGATTCTGTTGAACTCATCAAAGCAGCCCCAGGAGCCGGATTGGGCAAGGCCTGGAAGTAAAAAGACTAATGTTAACAGACCACTGACTCACATTAGCCTAGCTAGCCCATTGAAAAAGAGTGCCAGCTTCCCATCATTGCCAGTAAAATCTAATCGATTGTAATGACTGTCCACCTTTGTAGATCCTGCCAAGTCCTCTGAAGTCCATCTGATCGGAGCAGTTGAAAACCACTACGTACTTCCCCAGACAGCGGCCCATATCTTTAGTGGTCTCAGTCTTCCCAGTACCGGCAGGTCCAGCTGGGGCACCCCCCATGCTCATCCCCAGAGCCTGGGACAGTGTGATGTAACACCTATACATGGCAGTGTATGACATCAGGGGGTTATATAAAATTCAATAAACAAAATGTTAGGGTATCAGAACAATCTTATCTTGCCTGTCTGTTAGAGGGGTGATGACCAGACGGTCAGTGCAGCCCAGGAATTCATTCTGATAAATAAAGTCTATGTCAGTAATGGAAACTAGGACATGATCCAGGTCCTCCTTGAAGTAGAACCTGCTCTGCTTTAGCCATTCAAAGTCATCGGTTGCCTTGATGTGCATTTTGACCTGAAAAAGAATGGACCGAAAACCATAAAGATTATCTGAAATGTAACTTAAAGAGACAATACAAAGCATAAGGATGTTGCTTCATGTTCCAGTCACTGACTAGGTCATTGAAGATGTCCCTTTGGTGCACTTGGATTGTGACAAGCGTTTCAAACTTAATACGATCAAACTTGGTCAGGTCATGGGTGGTCTGGGAAATAAGTGTGTTGAGCACATCCAGGAACTTCTGGTTTGTGTTTGGCATGATCTTCTTGTCGTCTTTGGCGTTGTGCAGAGCCTCCTCCGAGTCCCGAGTCCACAGCATCTGGATGCCAAGCAGGCCCACCTGAGAAGACAAACATTCCCACGATACACTAAAATCCCATATTGTCACAACTTCATCCTACAATGGTTTCACAATTGATCCTATGCTTCGTCATGCCGATTCACATGATGGATTTCAAAGTTGCTGAGCTCACTTGTGCTTGAAACATGCTGAGGAAGTTGAGGAGCTGAAAGTCTGAGTCGTTGATCTGGCGGTCGGCAGCCTTGATGACAGAGTGGAGAGAGGACTGTTGCTGCATCAGCAGCTCTCCCAGCCACAACTCCACTGGCCCCCTCGCCATCACTGGGTGGTCCAGCTACAAACACATGGGAGAAATACATGGCTGATGCCAACTCACACAAAGACACACCTACCCACACCTACATGCGCGCACACACACACACACACACACACACACACACACGCGCGCGCACGCGCACACTCGCAGATGCGTACACGTACGTATGCAAGCGCACACATATGATCATAGTGAGTAATGTATTTGACCAAAGAAATAATGTGGCATACCAGAACTTTCTCCCCCTCTTGTGAAATAACAGCCACAATCTTGTCGTAATCTTTGGCGTGGAATTCAACCTCGTTGACATTGTCAAAAACTCCAAGAAGATGGGGCTGGAACAGAGTTTTCTTTATCTGAGTATGTGCGCTGCTTCTCCTTTTATTTATTATTTATTTCAACACTACTGTTGTTTTCTCCTTGGGGTTTAAGGCTGGGTGTTTTGTAAAAGCAATTTGTGATAACTGCCAATGTAAAATGGGCTTTATAAATACATTTGATTGATTGATTATTTAGAAGCTGCTCTAAGCTGCTGTCGCTACCTGAATTGTGTGTGGATCGCTAGCTTGTCCCAGTATTTCCAAAAGCGAGGGATCAGACACAAAGAAGAACCTCGGGAACTTTAGCCGCTTTTTCTCCAGGTACCTGTTGAAATCAAATCATGAAGTTCAAAGTTACATTAAATCACATGAACAGTCTTTTGGCAGAGTCTGTACCCGGTGAGAGATTTCTGGCAGAGCTCCAGCTGTTCTTGCAGGTGAGGTAGCATCTGGCCCATATACTCGTCCCTCACGCAGCAATGAACCACGTTAGGGATCTCATGGGAACGCTGCATGATCTTGATCCACGTCTTGTCAATATTCTGGAAGCGCTTGGCTTCCTAAAGGGAAGGAAAGTAACATTTGTCAGAATAGCAAAACGAGCCGAGTTCAAATAATGTTCTGTATCTAAGGTGGTTGAGATACAGAAAATAATTTGGTGATCTATAGACAGGCAGTAACATTACCTGTGGAAGTTGTTTGGCAATATCTCCTCCCACAAACACAGCCTCCAAATAAACCCACAGGTTCTGGACGACAAGCCACTGCTCAATGATGTCAGAAGAAGTGGACAGCTTGAAGACCCACTTCTGGATGTCTTTCTTGAATGGAGAATTGTATCTATGTACAACAGAAAATAGGTAAGGTAAGAGTCATTTATTCCCTCGACTGATTACTAGATGTTTTCTCATGTCTCTTTCGTCCTAACAGATACAGTGAGCAATAAGTGTGAAACACATATAGAGTATATAGAATTTTGAGAACCGCAAAACAACAGAACTTGTTGTCATAATAAATTTGATAAGGGATGTCCATTATCTGTAGCCGGGTCAGTTATTTGGACCTACCTGTTGCTCAGCAGTGAGCCCAGCAGCATCAGACTGTCCTCCAGAGTAGCCACTATCTCGGATGTCTCTCCCCCTTTCAGCAGCAACTCTCCTCGGCCCTTGAAGGTCATGAAGCTGAAAGACTGGCAATACCACACATCTACTATGTGGGCCAGTTTGGCCTCAATGTCCTTCTCCTTCACTGCAGAGATGCAGATATCCTGAGGCAACAACAGGACATTTTACATGTCAAACGGAATGCTACAGAAACAATGTATAAAAGATGTAGTCAACGTGTTAGCCTGGAAATTAGCAACTTGATTTCTTGATTAAGTTGCTGGCCTAGACATTTAAGCAAATATAGATGTGGATTTTCCTGAAATAAAGTGTTAATTTAATTGTGTATTATAGCACTAACCTCAATGTCCTCCTTGTATTTTAACAGGTTTGCCTCCATGATGTTCTGAAGGGCAAAAGTCTCTGAGCCCACCTCAAACTTGTGGCCTGTCAGGTGAGTTATACGGTCCCAGTGCCTCTGCTTCATGGCCTTGTTGGTCATCATCTCCAGCAGGGGGCAGGACTCACTGAAATCATCAATCCTCTTCTTCAGGTCCAAGTATGCCTGCCAGTCCTTCAAGCCTTTCGGTAGCTTGCGACACCTAGTAAACCATTAAATATCAAACAATCCTTTTACAATATCTCAACAACAAGGCTATATCAACAACAGTGTTGTGTTCAACAGAAAATATTCCAACAGAGTGAAACAGGCACATGTCATCTGTCCAATTAAACACTATAATTTTCATTTTGTGACAAAGGAAATGGCAAGGCCATTCTGGATAAGCAGCCAATATAATACGACAGCACGGGTCCAGTACCTATTCTGAAAATCCAACAGCTCTGCGTTGATATGCTCAATGTCCACATCTGTCCACATAATGTCATAGTATCCACTGATTTTGCTCATCACAGTGTCATAAAGTCCGTACAGCTTCTGGAGTAGACCCAGCTCTTTCCTAAGTGCGTCAAATAAATAACATCATCTTTACTTGTCATCTAAATATCGAATATAAATAGACAGCCAGGGTGACCATTCTCTGAGCAACAACCAATAATGAATATGCACCACATAAATATGTTCATGGTGTATAACACCCATTATAATGTACCGTGTTTTTTGCAGAGGCTCGTAATCTGTGACTGGCAGTCCAAAGAGCTGTTCTCCTGATGAGTAGGTAATGAATTTCCTCCAGAGGTCGTCAAATCTGGTCTGAAAGTGAGAAAGAAAAACACAATGAATGTAACACATGCCTGTATAGATGACCTGCTGTAAAACCACTTTAGGTGTGTCACGTGAAGAACAAGTCCATGTGTGCATTGTGCGTAACATGGAAATTGTGTCTGAGGTTTGACTGTACGTGTGGGATCTGAATGTGTTACCTGGCAGATCCACAGCCTGGTGCTGGCCTCTTTAGGAGTAATCCCTGGAACCATTGGGCCCTCCTGTGGTTAACAATGAGCCAAAGCATGAGTAGCTATGGTATGATGCTGATGCAAACCAAAACATTATGTGGATGTCTAATTTACCCTTTCATACTGGTCTGCAAACATTAAAACATCCTCCTGGAAAATGATGACTGATTCCAACAGGCTCTTTTTGAACTTAGGCTGCAAACGAACCAGCTTGTCTTGCACTGATCTCTGCGAAAGCAACATTTTATTTTCAGGACATGATACAGCAAACATGAGTTGTGCTACAGGATATAATTACAATAAGAATATTTATCTAGCACATTTCTTTTGAACTTTTCAGAACAATCTTAAAATGCAAAGTTGCAAACATAACTGACCGCTTTGGACTGCAGTTTGATGAAGGAGTATCTGAGAGTGTCTACCGCCTCTGCTTCCTCTTTTGTCACCGCCACTTCAAATCTATTCAGGATCCCATAAGCTTCCTAGCAGAAATCCCAGACAGCATCAGAAAAGTCCTGCATAAAAATGTGTCTGTGCACACTTCTATCACTGCAGTCCCCCAAACAATAAACCATAATTCTATTTATACCTCAATGGGTCCTAAGGCCAGGTCTATCTTGATCTCAGACTCTCGTATTTTAGACAGGGCATCCATGGCAAAACGTACATCCTCCAGATCCGCAATAGGCCTGGAGAGCTTTTTCAGGTGATCTCCAGCAAAATTCATGACATCCATCATTTTCTTTTTGTACTCCTCATTCAGGTACTTACACAAGAGTTTCTTCCAGGCCTTTACCTCAACTGTAAGAGACATCTTCAATGGAGCTACAAGAAAAAGAAATAAAAACAATTTGAAAAGCTGACACATTTTGGTTTAGAAAGTATGCTTTTTGAAGATATGTAGGCATAATAAAGGGCTTATTATGTGTAATCCTTAGTCCGTAAATGTCATACCTGTTGACAATTCAATGGAGCCTAATATAATGGTAGGCTTAATTTCATCAATCTCCTGTTCAAATGCCACATAGTGCAGGATTTCAGACTTCATCTGTATCAGGTCGGGGTTGCGGTCCATGAACTCCTAATCAGAGAACAGGAGATCCAACAGATTAATCAGAATATAAATAAAGGCTATTAATGCCATGAATACAAGTCAACTAGTTAGTAGTAAAAATTTATAGTATTAATAAAACATTGACACACCTTGACCTTGAGCCTTCTGTTCTCGGCCCAGACCACATTGAAAGGATGAAACTGCTTGAGAACATCACTGGCCTGTGTCCTCAAGGAGTTGACTGCTGATGTGAGATGGACCACCATCTTGCAAATATCCTTGTGCTCAGCCACACTCTGATAGAAATTCTTCAGCTTTCCTTCTAGGATTGATACAGAAACAAAACAACTGTTAAAAAAATGCAGTGATTTCATTCAAAGAAATTCTGGAATTAACATCAACACATATCAGAGAGCATTCCAGAAAGACAGTATTGTAATCATGGTGGCTGAGTCTTACTGCCAGGTTTAGGCTTGTCGTTCTGGTGACGCTCCTGTCCCCAGCGGACCACCCCCTGGCTCACCTCCAGCACCAGGTGGACCAGACGGTTGATGGCCTGCTGAATGTCATCCAAACTGGGCACCATTGCCTGATGCAAGAACAAATCACCAAATAATAATAATAATAAAAAAGAACAAATCACCTTTAGCCTTCTCATGTTCTGTCAATAATTATAAAAGCACTGGAAGTCACTCTGAGTGAGATTGTGTTAAATTATTGAAATGTCATCTTGGGACATCTAGTTGTTCCAAGTTGTCAAATTTACTTACTACATGGGGTATGGTCAAATGAACTTCAGATTTGATAAAAGTCAACAGGTCCTCAGTATTTTGCCGAGATTTGTTAAACCGTCCTTTTTTTGCTGACAAGCTGAACAGAACATTAACATAGAGATTAAAATCTTCAAACAATTTTAAATGACTCATCCGAACATTTTACGCTTAGCTAAATCCAGCACTTTTTGGGTAATGTAAAGACCAAAAAACAAAAAAATTTTGACACAATTTCTTTTTGAAAGAGCAAACTGATTAAGTAACAAAGTTGACAGTAAGAGAGTCAACTGTACACAATTCAGTTAGCCCTTAATCCACATATAACAAGGGCACATTAAGCTTGTTGTGTGCAACAGATAAAGGAATAGTTTAACTATATAAAAATGAATAAATTATAAAGCAATAGCATTTAATGTGCTTAGATCACAAAAACATTACAGAAAGAATAACCTTCAGACATGACACAGGCTTTATCACGGTGAAAATCTGTTGAGTTAATTAAACAGAAATAATCCTAGGAGTCACAGAGGGTACAGATTTTCTACATTTCCAGCTGAAGTGTTGCATTGCATCGCTTTACCATACCCCATACAGTACATCTAGAGAACACATTCACACTTACGTTGCAATGAAGATCCTTTTGGTCAGAGTGTCCAGAGACAATCGTGTTGCTTTGACAAGGGCATCATGTAGTTTGGTACTGAAGTAGGAATACATCTCTTTGCACTCCTAGGATTATGATTGTTGTATAAATTATTGAAGAGTAATGTTTTCACAAATGTACTGTACATGATGGTTTGGTTTTTGCAGGAAGATACCTTCTCAAAGTCATTTTCTTTCTCAGCTTCTTTGTCATCACTATGATCATCCTCAGTGGAGGTGTCAGTGTCTTCTGAGAATGCTACTTTCTTCTGATCTGGAATAGAAAATTAGAGCTATGTTCAAAATATCACAAAGTTAAGGTTTATCCTAAGGTTTGTGCTGCTATACTGATTACGTTTGATAAAATACTATTATTGTTTACAGGTTTTCCAAGGCAAAAAATATATACGTAACTGTATTTTTTAGGAACTGCTTAAGTTGTAATTTAATAAACACAAAAAATACCTTTAACCACCTCAGCCACAGGTTTTGTGACTTTTTTTGACATGTAAATAGCACTGAATGTGTCCATCAAATCCTTCACTGCTTCTTCGACACGTCTGCTTTTGTGGTCCAAAATGTCTGCCCACTCCTTGGACTGTTTCTACACAACAGAGTCATTGCAATTTGATGGTAAGAATTAAAGATGTGATGAGCAGACACCATGCTTAATTAATACCAACTGATTGAATTTTCAATTAGCGATAGGAAAAAACACTTTTGGATCAGGCTATAATTATTTATTAAACTGGTCTTATTTGAGCTGTTTTTAAAAACATGCGGTAATGTTAAAAGTCTAATAACTATTTTACATCATACATCATTAAATGGATATACCTCGTTGGTGCTGATGAGGCCTTGCAATGTCGAAGGCCTGTCTTCTGGAAGATTGATTAGCAGAGTTTCTGAGATGTCTTGAAGGACGGCATCAATGTGCATGTCACAGATGTCTTGTACCTGAACACAAACACCAAGCTCATTTAAAGTTATAGGATCCTCAATGTTGTAATAGCAGTATTCTTAATGTACCTTCTTTAGGAAACCGTTAAGCTCTGACAAGGCTGTGTCCGCATTTTCAAAAAAGCTGTCCAAGAGGCAAGATCCCCAGGTGAGAAACACCAAGCCATTGCGAAGCACAGACTCAACCTAAATAACAAATAAACAGAAGTTACGTGCAGTAGGAGAAACTATCTGGTCAAAAACTGTACTTCAGCCAATTTCAAAATGCTCCCTCTTACATTGTTAATCTTAGATGCCATCAGGTTATAGAAAATTGCAGGTATTTCCTTACAGGTTGCCTCATAGTCGCATAGTAAGGTCTGCAATAATAAATCAGAGCAAAATTAAAGGTAATTTATTTGTGACTCTGAATCATATTGGGCGAAAAGCATCAGACTACCACTGTCCCACAGGCAATTCATGTTAAAAATATTAGTAAACTTTTAATGAAAAAAAGTACAATAATGCAATAAAATATATTTTAAATCAAGAAAACTGTTTTCATGAGAAAAATATATAAAACTGGGTGCATTGCTAAATGTTTTTGCCCAACCCTGATCAACGAAATTACCTCTAGTCGAAATTTGTAGTCTTTCAACGACTCCTCAATGTGGACCAACTGCAGAGCATTATCTGGAACCTCCAGGCCCATCTTCAGCAAGCACTTTGTCTCTCTGATTATCTCCGTGATTTTAGGATCGAAGTTGACAAGTAGTTTTCTTGTGTTCGGGTGGCGAACCAACACTGTTGTTTGTAGAACTGTTGTCAAAGAAAAGAAAATAAGGAATTTTCACCAAATACAAAGAAAATAAATATGTTTAGATACTATCTATAGGTAGGCTACTGACTGAATTGGAGCTGTGAAACCTCCCTCATCCAGGCTCTGTGATAGAGAAGCTCAAATTCCACAAACACAGCAGCGGTATGGTTGTACGTTCTGATCACCTGCTTTCCCTCCGGACTAGACAGAATCTCTGTGTTTTTCTGTTGAAAAAGTAAAAAATTACTGTCAATTCTTAATCTATGAAATGATAACTTGATTCCATTCTTTGTACATACTTCCATGTAGTGTATGGGTTCCTCTATTCTCCTGTAGAGGTGTCTGACCCAGATGATTCTGCCAGCAATAGGAGACATGTTCCTGGCCAACGGAGGGTCCTGTCTGTTCATTTGGTAGAACTGAACGAATGAATATAGACACAGCGTCAACCATGCTCAAATTCGTAGCACGTGACCAAGGCCAGATGCCCATTTCCAAAACTTATGAGAGCTGATAAACATACATTTTTCACCGACTCCAGCTCTGAGGCATAATGTTGAAGAATAAGCCCAACTGTGCTTGAGATTGCTGTCGTCAGACAGGGTATGTTCAGTTTCTGAAATCTAAAACAAATAAAATACTTTTTAAAGCAACATTTTTATATTGTTGTGAAAATGTTTACTCAATCAGCAACTATTTGCCCTTGTGATTTGGGCAACTATTATTTCTGTTTAAACTACTGTTTTTGTTTGTTTCCTAGGGAAATTATTATCTACCTTTGCAGAAGAAACAAGGCATGCTGGGATAAGAGGATTTTGGAGAAACAAGAATTCAGGAACATTTTGAGCTGGTTCTAATCAAGAGAAAGGACAACAACATCAAAGGAGGAAATAGAAGTTGAAAACAAATAGGTAACGAAACATCTTTTAGACTCAAATCAATGTTAATTAATAAATAAAACATGCCTCCAGGTTGCTTATCTGAGCCATGAACTCAGAAAAGTCGACTTCAAACTCAGCTTTTCTGTGGTCCAGAATGTCATACTGCTTTTTCTTCATGGTCAAATGTATGTTCTGGAACTTGGAAGACAGAATGTCTATCCCCTCGATGTTCGACTTTCCCATGACAGAAAAGGTCTTCACTGCTGTAATAATCTGAGTGATCTTAAAAAAAAATGTGATTCTCTAAAGTATAGCAGCAAGCCTTTTCCGAGTGCATATCTAAAACAAAAAGCATATTTAAGTTTGGGTGCATCAGAGCGGCACACACCTTCTCCAGTCTCTTGCAGAAACTCTCAAACTTTCCGAAGATGTACATCTCTGAAACCTCAAATGGTTTCTCCCCAAGCCTCTCCAGGGTTTGTTTCTTTGTTTTATGGAAGGAGGACTGATACTCGCGAAACAAGTAGATACATTCCTAACAACAAATAGAAATCCAAACTCAAGCCTAGTGTAAATCTCAGGTAGAATTTAACATATTTTAGATGTCATCATCACCTGTATCTTTCTGATAATGTGCTGTGTATCTTGTTCCCAAATTCCAGAGGTGCCATGGTCAGTAATGTATTCTTTGCAAGCTGTCACCATTTGATTTGTAACCTTAGTGAAAAAACATTTCCACCTCACAAAATGGTATGTTACACTTGCCTCTCATGACACCAGTTATGTATGCCTGATCTAATTCCATCGTATCAGTAACTATAGGTCATTAAGCTAAGAGGGTAAATTGTTGGATAATTATTATGTTTACATTTCATTTATATTATCTCATATCAGCGAAAGACCTCACTTTAATGAAAAGGGAAGTCATTCGTTCAGGTGTATTGTAATATCGTGAGACACTATGGATCATGTGAATAGTATTGATAAGGTTCTGGATGCTCTTTGCCATGGCGACCTGCAAGGAAATATGTTCACTTGTGAAATCAAACAGAACAAGAACTTTCAATTGACAATAATGTCATAATTTTTCAAATTTCATGACCATTTTTATTTATTTACCGGGTCACAGCTGTAGAGAGGTTGGCAGACTTTTTCAAGTGAGTACAGGAATTTTACGTTGTCCTTTGCCTCGTTTGCACAGCCAGTTATTCTAGCATCAAGCTCTCTCCACACCTAAATTAATCATTACAAATAACACGAAAATGTAAACATTTCATAAGAGCATGTAATGGTTAACATTTTAATTTCAACTTCCAAATAGTGAAGTGCCGGTACCTTTAGAGTCTTGGAGCGGTTGATATGGAGTACACTGACCACGACTTTGCACTCGGATCCCTTAAAGTGCTCAATGATGGAGCTGAACTTGGCTGACATTCTCTTCCAGTGCTCCAACTCAGTCAACGGACCAGAGTCATCAGCCTCTTTCCTCACTTGATCACACTCTGTAAGGACCTGGTGGTAAACATTTTTTAAACAACAGAGATCTTAAAGTTCTATGACGTGGTAAGAAAACCAATGTTACGGTGAGAGGTCCATAGATAACATAATATAATACAGTCAGTTGTATTTGGGGATACCTGCTCAATCTGTTTGTACCACATCATCAACGTTTCCTCAAGTTGATGCACCGTGTCAACATCTGCTGCTGCAGCCTTAATGTCCTCAAAAGAAACCAACCTGGAGAAATCGATGTTTGAGGCTTTCTTCAGCTGAACAGTGCCTTCAATGCATGCTTGCATTCCTGTAACACATTATGAAGAATCTCAACATTATCTTTAACCAATGAACCAGAATTGATCTTAGCTCAAATCCTGGAAGAAAATAAATATTTGGAGCCCTTTTATTCATGCACTTGAGTGTCACTCTCACCATCTAGGAAATGAATATAGCTGGTGATTGAGTCTTTGAAGTTTTGTTTAACCTTCTCTCCATATTTCGACTCATTCAAGGCACCCCAATCATCTGCTGCACAGATGGCTGGCAACATAACCTTTGACAAAAGATCCTTAGTTCCTTTCAATAGACCCTCGGTGGCATCAAGCATAGAAAAGGAAATCTCCTACAAAAGCAACAAAATGTTAATGACCAAGCATTAACAGTCAGAAAACTAGGCTTGGTTTTATCAAGAGTTGTCGAACGAATAAATGCATAAAAATACAATTAACAGAATGGAAAAATCATAAACCAATATAGGTAATCCTGTTTTATTTCAAATACTTTTCTCCTATCATACACCAACATAGAAAACTTTTGAAGAACAAGACCCTGATAATGAAAGTGTTCTCATATATTCAATGTTGACTGCCTATGACATTTAAAACAAAAAAGCTTCTATTTTTATAGACCGTTAATATAATTTCTTACTTCATGTATGTTTTTCAGGTTGACTGGAACATCAGTTTCAGTTCGTAAAAAGAATAGGCACAATCCAGTCAGACAGATCTCTGACAAGTCGGCTAAAAACAGGCTCAACATTAAGGCCCCTTCTGCAGTTCCAGGAAAGGTGCGTCCACACTCTGAAAGAACATTTTATTGTATATATACTAAGAGGTCGGGATCAAAAAAGGAGTGTCATAAACAGACAAAAGCCTTGTGTACCATTTTGCAAAATGTATGAATTTAAACATTTGCAAAGACAAATATCTTTGCATTTGCATTCTAATACTGTAATAATCAATGATTTACCTATTCCTGGGACTTCTGTCTCTTGGTAGGCAAATGCAATCGTTTTACTTCCTCCTTTGGCAAAGAAATCATCAAATGGGGCCAACTGTGTGGGAGAAAAAGGTTGTCTTCTACAAGATGCCTCAGATCATTTATTTACTAAGCAGGGTAAGGTAACAGTCATTAGTTGGGCCACAAAAAGTAAATTACAACTTAACATTCTATTAAAGTTCATATGAATGAATGATCTACTCACAGAAGGAGCATCTAAAATAAAATCTTCCACTGCTTGTAGTTCAAGGGATAAACTGACAGCCAACGTCTCAAAGATGTATTTGTGTCCACGGTTAAGAAGCCTCTTTCGAGCTTCCCTTGCCTCTTTGTACCTAGCCTGAAAGGGCAAGGTATCAATGTGATTCACAAGGTAGAGAATTCTACTGTTCCCAACCTGGGGGAGACATTAGGTGGTGTGTATCATGTCTGAGAGATTTAAAAAGCAATGAGATTTATTTCACACATAACTGGCCGGAAGGAAGACGTTTTTTTTTTGTGTACCAAAAAGCCCACAGTACAGTTGTGCACATAAGCTTGCATACCCTGGTAAAAACTGTGAAATTTAGGAATTGATTTTGAAAATAAAAAAACATGTTTTCAATTTAAGGACAGTGATCTTATGAAGCCATTCATTATCACATAATTGTTTGGCGCTGTTTTAAATCTTAATGATAACAGAATAGGCCCTGATCAAAAGTTTACAAACCCTTGAATGTTTGTGTGTGACACAAGGTGACACGCACAGGTGAAAATGGCAATTATAGGTGAATTTCCCACACCTGTGGCTTTTTAAACTGCAATTAGTGTCTGTGTATAAATAGTCAATGGGTTTATTAGCTTTCACGTGGATGCATTGAGCAAACTAGGTAATGAGCCATGGAGAGCAGAAAAAGATCTGTCAAAAGACCTGCGTAACAAGATAATGGAACTTAATAAAGATGGAAAAGGATATACGGGTGCTGGTCATATAATTAGAATATCATCAAAAGTTGATTTATTTCAGTAATTCCATTCAAAAAGTTATACTTGTATAATGTATACAGTCATTCCACACAAACTGATATATTTCAAGTGTTCATTCCTTTTAATTTTGATGATTATAACTGACAACTAATGAAAACCCCAAAATCAGAATCTCAGAAAATTAGAATATTGTGAAAAGGTTCAATATTGAAGACACCTGGTGCCACACTCTAATCAGCTAATTAACTCAAAACACCTGCAAAGGCCTTTAAATGGTCTCTCAGTCTAGTTCTGTAGGCTACACAATCATGGGGAAGACTGCTGACTTGACAGCTGTCCAAAAGAGGACCATTGACACCTTGCACAAGGAGGGCACGACACAAAAGGTCATTGCTAAAGAGGCCGGCTGTTCACAGAGCTCTGTGTCCAAGCACATTAATAGAGAGGCGAAGGGAAGGAAAAGATGTGGTACAAAAAAGTATACAAGCAATGGGGATAACCGCACCCTGGAGAGGATTGTGAAACAGAACCCATTCAAAAATGTGGGGGAGATTCATAAAGAGTGGACTCTTGGAGTCAGTGTTTCAAGAACCACCACGCACAGACATATGTAAGACATGGGTTTCAGCTGTCACATTCCTTGTGTCAAGACACTCTTGAACAAGACAGCGTCAGAAGCGTCCCGTCTGGGCTAAAGACAAAAAGGACTGGACTGCTGCTGAGTGGTCCAAAGTAATGTTCTCTGATGAAAGTACATTTTGCATTTCCTATGGAAATCAAGGTCCCAGAGTCTGGAGGAAGAGAGGAGAGGCACAGAATCCACATTGATTGAAGTCCAATGTAAAGTTTCCACAGTCAGTGATGGTTTGGGATGCCATGTCATCTGCTGGTGTTGGTCCACTGTGTTTTCTGAGGTCCAAGGTCAACGCAGCCGTCTACCATGAAGTTTTAGAGCACTTCATGCTTCCTGCTGCTGACCAATTGTATGGAGATGCAGATTTCATTTTCCAACAGGACTTGGCAGCTGCACACAATGCCAAAGCTACCAGCACCTGGTTTAAGGACCATGGTATCCCTGTTCTTAATTGGCCAGCAAACTTGCCTGACCTTAACCCTATAGAAAATCTATGGGGTATTGTGAAGAGGAAGATGCGATACGCCAGACCCAATAATGCAGAAGATCTGAAGGCCAATATCAGAGCAACCTGGGCTCTCATAACACCTTAGCAGTGCCACAGACTGATCGACTCCATGCCACACAGCATTGCTTCAGTAATTCAGGCAAAAGGGGCCCCAACTAAGTACTGAGTGCTGTACATGCTCATACTTTTCATGTTCATACTTTTCAGTGGGCCAACATTTCTAAAAATATTTTTTTTGTACTGGTAATATTCAAATTTTCTGAGATACTGATTTGGGGGTTTTCATTAGTTGTCAGTCTTAATCATCAAAATTAAAAGGAATGAACACTTGAAATATATCAGTCTGTGTGGAATGACTAGACATTATGCAAGTTTCACTTTTGAATGGAATTACTGAAGTAAATCAACTTTTTGATGATATTCTAATTATATGATCAGCATATGTATAAAGATATCTAAAACCTTGCAAATCCCAGTCAGTACTGTTAAATCACTTAAGTAGAAAATGCAGGGATCTCTTGATACCATGCCAAGGTCAGGTAGACCAAGAAAGATTTCAGCCAAAACTGCCAGAAGAATTGTTTGGGATACAAAGAAAGACCCACAGGTAACCTTAGGAGAAATACAGGCTGCCCTGGAAAAAAACGGTGTGGTTGTTTCAAGGAGCACAATACTCCTTATTTAAACAAAAATTGGCTGCGTTGTCGAGTTTTCACAAAGAAGCCTTTACTGTGCCAATGCTACAAAAAGGCCTGGTTACAATACCTTCATCAGCATCTTGACACGCCTCACAGCTTCTGGCACATTGTAAGGAATGATGAGACCAAAATAGAGCTATATGGTCACAATAATAGGCACTTTGTTTGGAAACGGGTCAACAAGACCTATAGTGAAAAGAATACCATCCCCACTGTGAAGCATGTTTTGGGGGTGTGTGAGCTCTAAAGGCACGGGGAATCTTGTGAAAATGTATGGCAAGATGAACGCAGCATCAGAAAATACTGGCTGACAATTTGCATTCTTCTGCACAAGAGCTGCGCATGGGACGGTCTTGGAGTTGCCTATCTGACAATGACCCTAAGCGCCGAGTGAACACTCCAGTGGTTACAGCAGAAAAAGGGTCAAGGTTCTGGAGTGGCCATCACAGTCCCCTAACCTTAATATAATTGAGTCACTCTGGCGGTGGACGTCCATTGTTCTGGCACACACGATGCCTTGGACAGATATCACTGCATTTATAAATAGCGTCACCGCATTGTTAACGGTTGTGCAAAGCATCTCAGGAAGGCAATGCAGTTGTTTGAGCTGTTCCTGCACATCAAGAAGTTGGGCCACGGTCAATATTATGCGAATGAACCAGGCTAATGCGAGGCATTTATTCAATAGATATAGTCTTTCGTAAACAAGAGACAGTCTTTCTTGTTGGTCTACTGTTTTATTGCAACCGCACATGTGAAATATTTTTGCTTCAGGTGAAACATTCTGCTACAAACTGGAGGAAAAGCAAATTATAGCGAGGGACAAGTACAATAAGGATTGGAGGATGATGAAAATAGTTGGTATCTCAGGTCACTTTTATCAGTAATCTGTGTTGTTACATGTGCTGTGTTCATTTAGCATTGAGTTGTTTGTTTTATATTGTAGCACCACAAAAATACTTTGCCTAGCATTGACAAACAGACCTGCTTCTCCTTCATGGTCTCCTTCACAGCTTGGACAGAACTACCAGACCGACGGAAATTGCTTGCACGCCGGTCTACAGTTGCCTCTAGATCTGAGGGCAAGTTGTCAGTCATGGTACTAGGGTCACCTGTACTATGTAGATGACTGGTTCCACTCATACGGTCATCTGAATGAAAAGCGAATTTAAAGAAAAAAACCGATAGAAAGGAAATAAATAAAATGATTATATTTACAAGTGGATTCTCTGCTTGGTCTGTTTCATTACTGTATGGTGTCATTGTAATGAACATTTCAAAGTATTAATTGACATTAAATATCTTATTTTAAGCTACAGTAGTGTCTATAGGAACTCAAACGCTAAGGGTGACTTATAACCGTTGATGTCAATGGGTACTCGATCTGTAGCTAGGTACTGTACAGTAGCTATGCAGCTAGTACGATGTAAATATTTCCAGCTTTGAGTCCAGACTGTGTTCAAGGCAAATACTTCCAGTTCAGCCTGGCTAATTTACTTGATTGCAGTTCAAATATTCTAGCTAGGTAGTCAAAATATGTTAGACGTTTTCTAAGAACTTACATTTTCCGTGTATTATGTAAAAGTAGTCAGCTCACAGAGCATTTCAGATTTCAACTGACAGCATATTTCAAATTTCAACAGCTATCTAAAAAGCTCGCGTACGTGCACTTTGCCACTTCGTCCGCGTGATCCTGGATTTTGCTAGGCGCTAGGGGTGGGAGGATCGACCCAAAAATGTCGATACTACAGATGCTCCGTCTCGTTTTTGAAGATTCTATCGTCAATAGGATCGATACCAAGTGCAGTTTCTGTTCTAGGTTGTAACCATTTAATCACAGAGTAGAACAGTCACTATGGGCAAAAAAGCTCAGTAGTCAGGGAAAGTGCTTCTCCAGCTCTACTGTTGCTTTTGACTGAACTATATTTGACTGAACTCATACAACGAACATAGGGGGCAAACACCCTGACTATCAGCGCCAACCGCCAATCCGCGATAAGGCCTACATTCATTGCATGCATGAATATTATTGCTGACCGAAAGATGAGCATCGTGTGAAGATATTTCACAGCTGTAAATGAAAACATCGCGAACTGCGATGTATGTAGGAAGGTTGTTCGCTACTGTGGCAACCCCACACATTTGTTTAAACCTATGAAACCGCACGAAAAATAGAACTCTGAGCTGCAACAGAAAATAAGTGAGGAGGGAAAAGCCTCTGATAGACCCGCCACATTCATGTAACATTAATTGTTAACTGAAATTAGTCATCATTGACTGTTACTTTAGCAGACTGATTAAATATAGACTAGGCTATATTCAGATATTCCAATATATTCAGCCCATTGAAACGTATCTATATTACTTGTTTTAATGGAACTGTAAAAATGTACCTCAAACCTAAAATATGCACATTCAAATTACAATAATAGAAAATGTATCGGAGCAGATTGGGCGGTATTGCATTCGCTTCACCGCACGGTTTTGACGAAAAGAGAGATCAGCCGGAACGAAAAGCTCTCGATATACCGGTGATTTTTCGTTCCTACCCTCACCTATGGTCATATGGGTCATGAAGGCTGGGTCATTACCGAAAGAACTAGATCGAGGGTACAAGCGGGTGAAATGAGTTCTCAGAAGGGTGGCCGGCGTCTCCCTTGGAAATAGGGTGAGAAACTAATTCATCCGTGAAATCTTGGAGTAGAGTCAGTTGGTGGTTCGGGAATGGTTCGGGAATCTGGTAAAGATGCCTCCAGGATTTCTCCCTAGGGAGGTTTTCCAGGCACGTCCAGCTGGGAGGAGACCTCTGGGTAGGCCCAGGACTAGGTGGAGAGATTATATTTCGACACTGGCCTGGGATCGCCTCGGGATCCCCCAGTCAGAGCTGTCAAATGTGTCTCGGGAAAGGGACATTTTGGGTCCCCTGCTGGAGCTGCTACCCCCGTGACCCGATACACAATAGGCGGATGAAGATGAGAGATTAAACATTTATTTTTGTACTTTGCCTTTAAAAACGGTCATGTGTTTTAACATGCATGTGTTTAAGTAATTAACAGTGGAAAGCAAATCAACTTTACTACTCACCTGACAATGATTGCAAATAATTTAGTAGTCCTGAAAATGTATTCAGATTTAGCCTGTTGATTATGCATTCACCTTATAAATCATAACATACTGCTCTCCCATACATGGATGTACATAACCCTCTAAAAAGTAACGGTATTGGTATCGATATCGGCGATTCTGGCCCTGTATTACTTGGTATTGGATGAAACCCACATTTTGCGGTATCGCACGTACTAGGCGCAAGCAAATATACAGCACGAGTCCGTCGGGCACTTGGACCCAGCTAGGGGTTTAATGCCGCGGAACTGAATTGCTAACATAACATTTCCGCTTTTCGATGTTCAGGGTATTACTTAACTTACTTACTGTGCAATGAGTAAGTATCCACGGCACATCCGATCTTTAACCCTACTCTGAATACAACAGAAGTAGCGAAGCTGTCACATCTGGAGAAGCATTATTTTTCTCGTTAGCCAGGTAGCTTGCTAACAATTCTGAACAGCCTCCAACTCACCGGGTGACCTGTACATTGCTACAACAGGTAGATATAATTGCCTATCTTAGATTTAACCAGTAGTGAGGTCTTATATAGTACTCTACGTGGAAACGATGGAAATGTCCTGTCGGCACGTTGCTGGGAGAATGTTCATTACTTGTCTCAACAGAGATAGCTATATAGAATAATAATCAGTGCCATCTACATAACCAGCATAGAATTAGCTCAGTATTGACTTGTGGCATCTTGAAGTGGAAGTTGCCAATATACAAAATAATGCCTGGGAACAGAGATATAAAATACAGTATATTACCCGTTTTCAGGCAATAACGGTAGCATTCTCTAACAGACACCAGCACAGATCAGCTGTGCGGTACAGTACCTGGGAAACAGAGGAAAGGATTGTTATTACTGTTGGTCTCTGTTGCATAGAAAGCGTAGATAACCTTTGGACGTTTGGTTGAGAAGGCCGACTAACGTTACCCAGTACACAAAGTTACTTATACTAGTAGTAAGGTCATCAAGTCTGTTATTTTTCCCTTCCCAGGTTTCCACTTTCCCACAAATATAATGAGATTGTTTAGTCACTTTTGGGCGAAGTCAATGAAGTGAACACATTTGTTATAATAAGGCTATGTCCTACACTTTTCTATTGCTCTTTCCATCAGCGATGTCTGGAAATCCAGCCGTGCTGATGCGTCTGGTGGCTTTATCTTACACTGTGGCAGAGAAGGCAGGAGCCATTGTACGGAGGGTTATTCACAATGGAGAGCTCGGAATCGTGGAAAAGGTGTTAACTTATAGATTGAATGCCGGGACCAAGTGCTGAACTCAGGAAGATGTTGGACAATAAGATGGAGCATAAAAGTTGTGTCATGCTTGATTGCTCTTCTCTCATGTGCACAGACAGGGGCCAACGATCTACAGACACTGGCAGACAGGCTAGTGCAGCAGAGCATCTGTGCCTCCCTGTCCAAAAGCTTCCCCAAAATCACCATAATTGGAGAGGAGGTGGGTATGGAGAATAAAATAAATGCAAATATCAATATTAATTATTTTACATATATTAGTATTTTTCTGACAACAGCTGCTGAGGAAAATAAAACATTGAGTATTTTTATTAAAGAAATAAATGCACTCCAAAACACAGAATTCTTTGAAAAAACAACAATTTAAGCTAGATATATACAGGTGTCATCAGATAAGTAGAAAGAAGAACAGCATTAACATGGATACTTCCTTGAAAGATTTCACTACAGCTCAATCACCAGCTGGGGTTTGAATTGGAACAGTTTCTGCAGCCATGCCCGTAACTTGAAATGTTTCACACCACTGAAAGCCCTGTCACCATAGCTTTTAGTCTGTTGTGGGGCTGCTGATGTGAGATGGACCAGGAGGAGGGAATTGTGCATGTCTGGGCAATAGAGTAAGATGATGGATACTTGGGTCCAGAGCTGTGGATAGCTTTGTGTGGAGACTCTAGGATTTTAGTAGAACTCTGGGAAAGTTGCAGTCCAGTTGAAAGAAATGTAATGCTTGTTTCAGTTTGTTAAACTAAGTGTCTATGGACATTTTGCATATAGAACCATATTTATTTGAACTTTTCTGACAATCTATGGTAATCCCAACAAATCCCGCTGACTTGTGTTATTGGCAGTTAACTTTCACACCTTAATCAGTGCAACAATCATGCATAAGCATATAATCTGTCCTAATGTAACTGACCAAATAACAGAATTCGCTACATGTTGGGCAAGGTCCCAGTCAGAAACCTGAATACAATTGCTGAATAGTGATTTCTGTCTTTCACTGTCACACATCAGGATCTGCCAGAGGAGGCTGTCGATGAGGACCTGATTGAGAGCAGACAGTCTGCAGAAGTCCTTCAGAAGCCGTGTCCACCGGAGTATAGTGCCTTGAAGGAGGAGGAGGTGAGCGCTACATGCCCCATCTGAAACTATGAACTGCTGTAGTGATTTCTGTCTTTTCTGGGTACGTACAGATACGTTTGTTTGATTGTCCTTGTGTTTTCTCTTTTAGCTGGTTGTCTGGGTCGACCCCCTCGATGGTACAAAAGAGTATACTGAAGGTAAACAGACTGGTGTTATTTCACCATTTCTGGGTGTAGATCAATTATACGCTTCCAATTCACCCTTGATTACTACTAGGTACAGTATTTCACCTTCTCTTGCTCATCAAAATCAAATGTTCGTTATTTGAATAGGAGATGCCTTTTAAGCTTTTTGGGGTTTTCTACCTCTTGCACGAAACCTTTTTGATTAAGCCATGTTCTTGTGTACAATTCAAAATAACTCCTGACCCTCTTCAACCTATGCATATAATTTAGTCCTAACATTAACATTCTCCAACCTAATCAGTGCTTTTTCCTGTTTTCACTCTGTCACTCCAATATCTTTTCATCCCTGCTGAGCAGCGGCAAATCAGGTCCAGATGTGTCACAAAGGGTCGGATGGCCAGCTACTCAGCACGGCTCTCTGTATGGTGATAGAGGGAGGGCATTGGGACTGGGAGGGAAAGAGGAAAGGAGGGTAGACGAGACATGCTTGGCTTCTCTCAACATTTATTGTCTTTAATTTGCTTATTTTACTGTTTTCATCAGTACAATGTGAAATCTACTGTTGTGTTTTTTCCACTGCTAACATATTTTGTCATCTGATCTCAGGGCTTCTGGATCATGTGACGGTACTGATCGGCATTGCATATGGAGGGAAAGCCATAGCTGGGGTTATTAACCAGCCCTTCTTTGATTATCAGGTATGTTCTTTTCCCCTGCCTTGTACCCTCTCAGCGCAGGGCAGGTCTTTTTTGAAATAGGGAAGTGTTACCGCATCTGTCCAAAAACAATATAACATTTTCAGTTGCAACATGTGGACCTTGGTCAACGACTGTGTAATGTGCTGTATTTTGTATCTACAGCTGGGGACCGAGTCAGCAAACATGGGAAGAACTCTGTGGGGAATGCCTGGAGTGGGCGCCTTCGGATTTGACCTACAGGAGGTCCCAGATGGCCGGCGCATCATCACCACAACCCGCTCCCATAGCAACAAACTTGTCACAGACACAGTGGAGGCCATGGAACCTCATGATGTCATAAGAGTGGGCGGAGCAGGAAACAAGGTGATGTGTACACAAGTGGGAAGGTATGGGGTGCAATAAGAATCAAAAGGGCCTTCCGAGTGGATTCAATGTGTATATGGTGAACACCTCAATATAATTTGAAATAAATAAAACCAAATTGAAACTGTATAGTAATTTTTTTTTGTCGTAACGGACTGATTTGAGCAACAGCCCTTCTTCCACCCTTTATCTGTGTAGATTATTCAGCTTGTAGAAGGGAAGGCCTCAGCCTATGTTTTTGCCAGTCTGGGAACTAAAAAGTGGGACACATGTGCCCCTGAAGCAATCCTGCATGCAGTAGGAGGTAAGCAACACCCTTCCTCTTGTACTTAAGTTTGCCTGACAACTCAAACTGAAACCTTCCGCTGCTCAGGCATTCGTTTCTTCAGTCTATGACTAGCTAAAGCAAGAAGTTTGTTGTAGCCAGGTAGCTGAAAGTGCCTCTAAACAGCAATGTTTTCTTCCTTCCTATCGACCTGCAGGTAAGCTGACAGACATGCATGGCGGTGCACTGTGTTACGATGGAAACGTGAAGCACATGAACTCTGCAGGGGTGTTAGCCACTCTACGCAACCACCAGTACTACACCAGCAGAGTGCCCCAGTCAGTCCTGCAGGCTCTCAAGCCTTGAATGTAAAACTGTCCAAAAACACTGCAGATTTTTATCATCCATATAATGAAATTTGTATAGTTACTTCTGTGATGTCATAGTGTAAAATAGCAATCTTTTATACTGTGTACTGTCTAGGTACCTTTTGATTAAACCTCAGACTCATTCATTACCTAAATGTCATATTCACATACAATGCTAATGTTGCGACTAAACCACAGTAAACAAATGTCAATAATTCTGTAAAAACATTATTTAAACTGTTTTTCGTTTTCACTTGGTTGATAAATATATTGTAATTACCTTCCTGATCAACAGCACCACTCTAATGCTGTTTACTTGCATGCATCATTTTTGCCCATTACATTTTTTATTCAAACACACCCTGAAGTATAATGACAGACACACGAGACGCAGGTCAACAGCACTGTTCCATTTATTCCATTCAAAGGGTCTGAAACAAACTTGTACAAATCTCAAAACTGTTTAAAACACAGACAGTTTCCAACTTGAAGAGACTGATGAGAACAAGGCAAAAGGCAAGATATAGCCTAACTCAACCTAAAACCTTAAATGTAATAATCCTTAGTATGTTTCTGTTGGATAAATAAATATGATTCTACACCAGATACAGATCAGCTTACCAGAATGGTACACCAATTAGATGATGTCATACTGTATTCATCCGCTTACGCGTTCGGATGCCTTGCTCGTCATCTTCAGCCTGTCATACCATCTACCATTAGGGGGCAGCAATGTCTACATAACTGATACTTCTCTGAAAACAAAGTGCCATCTCTGCCTAACTCCAAGGTTGGTAAACAAGCGCTTGACATCTGGCCCAATCCCAAATAGACCCCTAAGCCCTACCCACTTGTAGAAATCTGGTCATTTGAAACGTGTAAGCAATCTGCCTATAGATCTAGCTTGCCACCTAACAGGATAGGTGTAAAAGCCTAAAACAATCAAATTGTCTCAGATTGCCACAAGGTTTAGGGGTCCATTTAGGATTGGGCCTCCGTGTGATGTGTTACATCATGTTTACAAGAACAGCAGGGAAAATGCTGGAAAACATCCTTACACACAGAAAGTGTAATCGTCTAATGGGGGCAAATGGAAAAAGACTACTGAACACCAACTGAAATTGGGTGCCTTTGACTCTTGCCTTAACTTCCCAAGCCACCACCTAAATATTCTCATAGGCACACAAAGAAAGCAATGTCCATAACAAACAGTCTTCAGCAATGGAAACAGGTAGGGTAGATATGAGAGGCTGGTGTGGTGGACAAGCTTCATTCAAAATAGTGAGCATTGCTGTGAGCCGCTGGAGTTAGGACCCTCATGACCTTAACTGTACTAGTACTTCTGTTAATATGTATACACAGTTAATGTGTAAAGAATGTGTATACAATATAATAAGCCCTGGCAACATGTATATACCGTTAATTTGAACTCTGATCATTACGCATTTGTACTTGTACTGAAACGAATGCTTGTATTAACTTCATTAGAGTCTCCATAAAGAGAAAACATTCTCAAGTCTAACGGGGTGAAAATGACAGCTCTCTCAAATGTATTTATTTGGAGGCTGGCTCAACCATTGCACTCAGTTACTGTAGCCAAAACGTGGGAGGACAAGGGCCATGTTATTGGTTCATGTGAGGTTACGCATTAGCAGGGAAAATGTGAAATGAGGTGCGGGAGGGGGTCTGTCCCACGTTACTGGTCTAGAAAAGTTGTTGGCTAGGGTGAAGAACCCACCACACTCAATCACTCAGTCGCACATGTACACACTCAAATAAGATGCAATACTTGTTCTATAACTGAAGGGCAGAAAAGCATCCGTTTCAAAATGCGTTGCCCTTTTCCACTAAAGGTTTGTATTGTATTGCTGCACCTTAGCAACACATTTCATATCATTGAAAAACCACAAGTCACTTATATTAATAAAAATACCAACAAACAAGCAAAAAAAACATTGTTCACAGCAAAGATTTTATGTTTTACACATGTATGAAAGAGGTGAGTGGGGGCCAGGAGGGGCTAGAGTGCTTCCCTTATATGGGAGGGAGGGGACTGGACTTCGCAGGGGGCAGCAGAAGAAAGGGGTGCAAGGAGGCGTGATGGAGGCCAGGCGCTCACCTCTTCTTGGGGGCTTGGGCAGTACGAGGCGGGGTGACCGGGCGTCCTGAGTTCACCCCCCCATACTGGTACTTAGCTTTTTTCTCTGACGGCTTCAAAATCTGAAAGAAAGTATTAATACATGAATCTGTTTCCAGCTTTGGGAGGATCATCTACAAAAAAAAGGGGCTGCTTGTATCTGAACTCATGCTCTCACCTGAAAGGAACACATGAGGGACTCGTCGACACTCATCATGCCTCCAGCATTATCAAACTCCCCGCAGTAGTTGGGCGCCGAGAACAGAGTCACCAGCTGCCGTTTGGCAAAGAACTCATAGCCGTCCTCAACAACCTTCAGGCATAGAACAACACTTGAGTTAAGTGACAACCTTAGGATGAGGGCTTTTCAAAATCTGAGACGGCAGGCCTTTCTTTAGAGAGAGGAAAATGTTTAATATTTTTTGATATACTACCACGCAAACGAGACTGACAAATAAAACATCTTACAGTGCAGGCAGATAGTACAATAACATAACCTACAGTCCAAAAACTTTCTAGTGGCCCTGACTCATCGAAACAGTTTTGTAAACATTACGAGAGGCCCTGTCGGCGGTTCATTGACCAACACATTGAAAGCCATAACAATCAGCTGTTTGACAGTTACCTGTCAATTGTAGGGTTCCTGACTGACCCAACTATTAAATGTGTGCATTATGTAATTAAATTAAATCAACAACATTACAAAAGAACAAAATAAGCTATTGATCCCTGGTAGGAAAATAATCACTGGTTCAATGCAGTAAACAGCTGAATAATCAGCTGGCTTCTATGGTCTAACCAATGTGTGCATTTACAGTTTTCTCGATGTATTTCTCCAGTTTTGCCCAATGGGAGGCATTTCCATTCTAAGATTTAACTCTTTGTACACAGAGAGAGTATGACATCTACACTTTGTAAACATATTAGTATTGTAAGCTACATTTATTACCATCATCTCCAGCACTGTATAAATAAATGAATCCACCATTTGCCCCTGCTGGTCTGATTTATTTTGACTCTCCTTACGATTGCCAAGGTCCCAATTTTATAGCTGTACATTACATTCTATAGCAAAATGTTTTGATCAGTCCAGCTATTAAGCAAACTAGACAGAGTTGCTACATTTACCAGTCAACAACTATAAAGTAACGTTACATAGAGCCAGTCGCAAATTCAGCATTTTAACGCTGACTGAATCAAATCAGGAAGAAAATACAATGTTGATAAGTTATAATTAACGCTAGACAAACGCATAACATTTATCTACCACCGATCTGCTATAACATTATGACCACCTACCTAATATTGTGTAGCTTCCCCTTTTGCTGCCAAAATAGCCCTGACCCATCAAAGCATGGACCCCACTAGACCTCTGAAGATGTGCTGTGGTATTTGACACTAAGACATTAGCAGCAGATCTTTTAAGTCCTGTAAGTTGCAAGGTGGAGCCTCCATGGATCAGACTTGTTTGTCCAGCACAACCCACAGATGCTCTACTGGATTGAGATCTGGGGAATTTGGAGGCCAAGTGAACACATTGAACTTGTTGTGTTCCTCAAACCATTCCTGAACAATTTTTGCTTTGTGGCAGAGTGCATTATCCTGCTGAAAGAGGTCAATGCCATCAGGGAATACTGTTGCCATGAAAGTGTGCACATGGTCTGCAGTAATGCTCAGGTAGGTGGTACGTGTCAAAGTAACATCCACATGAATGGCAGGACCAAAGGTTTCCCAGCAAGCCTCCGCCGGCTTGCCTCCTCCTTATAGTGCATTCTGGTGCCATGTGTTCTCCAGGTAAGTGATGCAGACCCACCCGTCCAACCAAGTGATATAGAAGGAAACATGATTCATCTGACCAGGCCTCCTTCCATTGCTTTGTGGTCCAGTTCTGATGCTCACATGCCCATTGTGGGTGCTTTCAGCAGTCGACGGGTCAGCATGGGCACCCTGACTGGTCTGTGGCTACACAGCCCCATACACAGCAATCAGCAACAACCTTTCAGCTATATGAGCTACCCCTCCGGGGTTGCTGTTTGGAGATGCTCTGACCCAATCGTCCAGCCATCACAATTTGGCCCTTGTCAAAGTTGCTCAGATGCTAACGCTTGCCCCTTCTTCCTGCTTCAAACACATCAACTTTGAGGACAGAATGTTCACTTGCTGCCTAAGATTTTCCACTCACTGACAGGAGTCATGATAACAAGATTACAGTGTTATTCACTTTAGTTGTCAGTGGTCATAATTATTAGAGAAAAGCTTGATTTGGACTTTATAGTTTGACTTGTTATATCATAAGAACAAAATAGCTTTCTATTCACATTTCTTTTGTGCCTCCCCTGAAGTTCTTAGAGTCCAACACCCACATCCTGAGGCATGACTCACACTACAAATCCTTGCTTTAGATGAATCCTAAAAACACAGCCTTCAGTGGTCTGGGGGGCCCTACCTGGTGGGCTCTGCAGATAAGGTCCAGGTCGTGGCGGTTGAGGAACTTGCTGACCACATCCGCACCAAAGGTGAAGGAGACACCCCGGTCGTTTTCCCCCCATCCCTGCACATCTTTATCTGGATCCGACCACAGCAGGTCACACAGCAGTCCTGTCACAGACAGCAGCCATAGCCAGTTGGTAAAACATCGCATTTTTGGACCATAACAGACATATACACCAAACACACACCTGTGTCAGGGACATCAGTGGGCCTCATGATGCGTCGGATTTGCTCCATGGACTGCAGATCTGGAGAAAGGCCTGAGGAAGAGGGATGACGTTTAATAAATCATATTCATCTAATTTATTTTAAAGAAAAGCCACCATGCATACCTCCATGGCAACAGAAGATTTTTTCATCAATTATAGCAGCAATGGGCAGGCAGTTGAAGCAATCTGTGAAGGTCTTCCACAGCTTTATGTTGAATCTGCGTTTGCCTGGGAAAAACAAAATAGACATGGATATATGACAACAGCAAAGAACAGAAAAGCTGCCATTCTAAATCCTCCAACCTCACTCAGAAAAAGCAAGAGATGCAGCATGTGTGAATTGTTTGTGTGTGTCACTTCTTGTAGCCTTACACTCATCGTAGAAGCCATAGATGCGGTTGATGGAGGCACACTCATGGTTGCCTCTGAGCAGGAAGAAGTTCTCGGGGTATTTGATCTTGTAGGCCAACAGAAGACAGATGGTCTCCAGGGACTGCTTGCCTCGGTCAACGTAGTCCCCAAGGAACAGGTAGTTAGCCTCAGGAGGGAATCCCCCGTACTCAAAGAGCCGCAGCAGGTCTGTGTACTGGCCATGGATATCTCCTAGGGAGAGGAATTCAGAGGGGTAAGACAACCATTCTTTGCTGGATCCTTTATTAAACAGACAAGTCACGTTGAGCTCAACACACCCTTTGGTTTTTAAAGTGAGTCTTGCACCTGAAAGGAGTGGGAAAGATGGTGAGCATGAGCCAGATTGTGTCCTTGCTGGAAGGGAGATGGCCCATCCTGTGGAACCACAGACACTCAGGGGAGACACCATTTATATCCTTCCTGCTCTACTTACTGAGTTAGGCCTGTGTCACTCCAGTGCATTATCCTCACCAATTCATAGGAATCAGCTTTAACATGTCGGCTTCTAGATGCTCTTTTCTTGGTCATGTAAAGTCAACAACATTTGGTCTGTGTCTTTTCAACCAGCATTTCTTTTTATTTCTTACCCGGTTATGACTCATACATTTCATCCTATGCTATTTGTGCTCTAAGGGGCCCCGTAAGGATAAAGCAGTAGGGAGGAAGGAGGAACTGTACTGACCACAGATTTTGAGCGGAGCCTCCAGCTCCAGTAGAATGGGCTGGCTGAGGAATATCTCTCGGGACTTGATGCACAGCCCCCGCACCTCTGCCTCTGTCATCTGGACTATCTTCCCCGGACGACATCCTCGCACTTGAAGAGAGAAAGATAGGCAAACCATGAGTCACCCCATCTCCATTTAAATCATGTTGGCTTTAAAAAAATATGTTTAGTGTATTTAAACTAGTGCCGAAAATGCCGTGTAGAAAACAGTTGGAGCAATTCGGCATTTACACTGCCCTCCTGGCTTAAAACGTACAAAAATGGCGAAGTGTCAATGTTGTTAATCAGCTTGTCACCCAAAACCTCAAGAGGTAAAATTGTTCAAAGACAAATTACTGGCAATAACCATAAGTCACTGGCTCCATTTGATGGCCAACATATTGGCACCACAGGATGGTCATTTCAAATTTCTGGGTGAGATTTGGATCATATAATCTCCTGGTACTTGATAACATCAATGTCATATTTGGTAACCAGGTTCCCACAACACATCCACCATCATACTTGACAGTAGAGAGTTGATTTCGGGATGGTCATCCCACTTTTTAATCTTGTCTAATCTGACTGTAGAATCAGTTACAAAGTTGTAATTTAAACTAACATTGGGAATGTGCATTTTCAAGCATGTCGCTACTTTTAATAACCTAATTTATATTTGTAAAAAGTCAATTGACTGTGTGTTCTCTGATCTTTCTCGAGATGACAAATAAAAGATCTGTGCATAAGTCACTTCAGAATACTCTCCAAATGAACTGTATAAATATGACCACTTAACACATTGTTATGTCCCAGCATTACACTAAAACTGATTGTTTAACCCCCTTACAATATCTGATCATGACAAAGGACCAAAGTGTTTTCTAAAAAAAAGGTAACATTATATGGCCAAAAGTATGTAGACATCCAACCATCACATCTATATGAGCTTGTTGGACATCCCATTCCAAAATCATGGGCATTAATAGAGTTGCCCCCCCTTTGCAGCAATAACAGCCACCACTCTAGGAAGGCTTTCCACAAAATGTGACCGTCTCTGTGGGGATTTGTGCCCATTCAGCCAAAACAGCATCTGTGAGTTCAGACAGTGATGTTGGATGAAAAGGCCTGGCTCACAGTCGCTGTTTCAATTCATCCCAAAGTTGTTGGGGATGGGGTTGAGGTCAGTTCCTCCACACCAACCTCGTCAAATTACAACTGACATGTTTTACACATGTTGATGCACATGTTGATGTCAGGCTTGCACACAGCTACTCAGCCACAGAAACCCATTTTGTGAAGCTGACAACAGTTAGTGTGCTGATGCTTCTTCCAATAAGTTTGGAACTCTGGTGGGGGATGCAACATGTGATAGGCGATATGGACAACATGTGTTTTACGCCATACGCACTTCAGCACTCCGTGGCTGTGCTCTGTGAGGTTGCGTGGTCTACCACTTCATGGCCAGGCTGATGTTGCTCCTAGACACTTCACAATTATAGCCCTTACAATTGACCGGGGCAGATATGCACGAATGGAGTTAGCATCCTATTACCACATTTAAAGTCACTGAGCTCACCAGTATACATCCATATACCTCCAATGTTTGCCTTTGAAGATAGTGGCTACGAGCTGGACTTTATGTACCTGTGAGCAATGGGTCTGACAGAAACACCTGAACTCAATAACTAGTAGGAGTGTCCACATACCTTTGGCCCTACATTGTATATTACATGTACATAAGTATTCAGAACCTTTGCTAAAACACTTGAATTTGAGCTCAGTCTCATCCTGTTTTCCTTGGTCATCCTTGAAAGGTTTCTACAATTTAATTGTAAAAAATGTTTCTATGACACTGTATGAGCCTAGGTCTTTACATATAAAGTACAAATGTCACTTGTGTGATTCACTTTGTTGTTCCGGAATTGTGGGAGTGTCTGATAAGACAATCCAGGGATCACAGTTTTTTTTTTTGCTGTGGCAACATTCAACTCTCAATGATGTCGGGTGAAATGAGCCCTCGTGTTGGTGGTATTACCCAAGTATTTGATTATTGTGCAACACATTTTACACACAGCATGGAACATGTCTAGCTTTTTCATACCTGCAATATTATTGAATCCAAAGTGATCCCATACCTTTAAAGTTGCTGTGTTCTTTCCGCCAAAAAAGAATTGCACAATCTTCTAAAATTGGAGTAATTACAGTATTGCTATTTTACACAAATACAAATAATACAGACATGTAGTATGGAATAAAAAAATCTTTATGGAGACAGAATTGATTTTAAGATCATTAAACATTATATTCCATACTACACTATATCGATTCTCCCCATCCCTACTTTCTAGTGTCCAACCAATTCTGCAGATCAGTCTCTTTGAAATGTAACCATATCCAAACAATTGAGGAAGCTCTATCATTTTTTTATCTCTGTCCACTCCCATTCAGGCTTCTATTTTAGCAATGGTCAATCTTAGCAGTGGTACTTTCAGTACAGTAGTTAATCCAAAAATGTGTTGGTAGCATTTCACTCACTGAACCTTCGGTATCGTTGATGTCGGTGTGCTGCGCACAAAACACTGTAACAAAAAGGTATGGGATACGCCGCATGCTCCTTGGTTGAATGAGTGATTACTTTGAGTTGTGTATTTACTGCCGATGTAATGTTTATAACTGACAGAAATAGAACCGGGGATTGATGCCTAAGTTGAAGAGTGTATCAGCTCACAATGATTCCCATGATTTTACAAGAAAATGGTCTGAAAATAATTAATGTTCTTTTTTATAAGGAAATTACCTGCATGAATTCATTTCCCTCCCAAAATGCCAACAAATTTTACTGAGTTGAGGCTGCCTGTTCATTTGCAAACAATCAACCTCAGCATGTTATGCCAGTCATTCAACATTAGGATAAGTGTGCATTGTGCAAAGCTGCTTGTGCCAATGTGCATGGAACCTAAAGCATTCAAAGTCTTATAATATGTAAAATCTGTTTCATAACTGGTAATATTATAGCAAAATGATAGAACCTTTCTACACAAACAACCTACAATTAAAAAGCTTCAACATAAAAACAATGGCTATAATAGTTTCTACATTTACTAATTTACACAATGATATTGATTTTAGTATTATTGTTTGTCGATACAATTTTAAAATAGCTAGCTTCGTGAAAAGCCAGCTTGTGCAGAGAAACAATTCAGTCTAGCTTTTGTAGAAAACAACTGCTCCAACAGATTTTGTAATTATTTTCACATTACAATTTATTATACAAAATCCTAGTTGACAATTTCACTAGGTTCCCCTCCCAGCTGAAAGAACCTTGATGTGAACCTGACATTCCTTATGAACATCATCCTCAGAAACATTGTAAAGTGCTACATCACCTCATCTAACAACTGCACTTAAACTCATTGTTGATAAGTCTCCTTGAGTGTACCATCAAACTTCTGCAACATATTTAGAATGCTTCAACATGTCTGAGGTTTAACCCTCTTACACATCACCCCAATGGCTTCCATTTGAAGCTTACGTCAGTTACAAAACAATGGTGCTTGCCCACAGGGCAGCAATGAAAACTACCTCTCCTTACTAGGCAATGTTTGAACCCAGCCTAAACACCTAGTCAGACTTGTATCTCTCCTGGCACATAGTTTCCCTTTGAAACTTGAACTATTTAAAAGAAAATCTCATCTTCCTACACAGACTCACCATTGCCATTTAAAGAACTAATGTTTTCAATAAAAAATTGTTTTGGGTTGATAACCACTTTAATTATTTTACACGCCCTGTTTATTTATATGACATTAGGTATAGAAACTGGATGAAAACATGGTTACTGAACAGAATTGGACTTCTTGTGGATTTCTTATGTCCTTCTGAATCAGATATAGGGTAAGCAATGTAAGGAACCTTGCTCACAATACATACATACACACATACATATCAAAATATCATAAGAATTCACGATACACAATGTACTGGCACCTAACCTAAATATATTGATGAATGCTATTGGGATGTCCCTTCACTAGACATACTGCATATAGACTACCACAGGACATTTAGAAAAGGCATTCTGCTTGAGTGGACAAATGACAGAAGATTGCAGGTCACAACCACTTGACTTTCATTAGTAATAGATGACAGTGACTTTTAGGGAGTCTCTGACTGAGACAAGCTCCCAGTTAGTGGTCTGGAAAAATATTTAAGAGATTTTTCAAACCGTTGCCACTTCTCTTCCGCAATGTTCTGGCAAAATAAGGAAAGATACCAGGGGGTTGTCGGTGCTGCTTTGTCCAATGTTTAAAGTGGGACAGTGTAGCAAAAGGATGTTTAATGGAATAAAAAACATGCTTATTCATGATTTATTCTGTGTTCCTATTATTTTGGGTAATGAATACAAATGAGCTGACTGCAATCCTTACCAGGGCTTGACGTGGGATGGAATAGTTTCAACACAATTCTCGGGGTCACTCACAAATGTAACAAAGGAAAAAATAATCGTTATACATAATTTAATGGGCAACAAGACAGGTGTACAGAGGCCCATTATCAGCAACCATCACTCCTGTGTTCCAATGGCACAGGGTGCTTGCTAATCCAAGCTTATCATTTTAAAAGGCAAACTGATCATTAAAATAACTTGCAATTGTTAGCAAGGCTGAAAACTCTAAATTGCCAAGAAACGGAAGATCTTGTACAACACACTGTACTACTCCCTTCACAGAACAGCAGGAAAGTCTCCAGAATTGAAATAGTGGGAGGTCACGATGCATTAGTGAGCAAGAGGACAAGATATATTAGTGCTGTGTTTGAGAAACAAATGCCTCACTGGTCATCAACTGGCAGTTTCATTAAATAGTACTCGCCAAACACCAGTCTCAATGTCAACAGTGATGAGGTAACTCCAGGACGCCGGCCTTTCAGGCAAAGCCATGTCTCAGAATGGCCAATTAAAAGAAAAGAACACAGACACCGGACCGAGAAAGATTGGATAAAAGTGTTATGGACAGACAAATGGACGTTTGAGGTGTTCGAATCACAAAGAACATTCGTGAGACGCAGACCAAATAAAAAGATGCCACAGGAGTGAATCTGTATATAACTGAGTGACCAGCAAAGTCACATAATCTCAAACCTATTGAGCTGCTATGGAAGTAGCTTGACCGTATGGGTATGTAAGAAGTGCCAGTCAAGCCAATCCAACTTCTGGGAGGAGCTTCAGGAAGCATGGGGTTAACTTTCTTCAGATTACCTCAACAAATTGACTAATAGAATGCCAAAGGTCTACAAGGCTGTAATTGCTGCAAATGGAGGATTCTCCAGTAGAGTTTGAAGGACACAATTATTATTTCAATTAAATGTTATTTTAATCTTATCAATGATTATATATATATATTTTTTTTTCTTTTTTCAAACTGATTTCATGTATGTTTTCAAGGGGGAAAGGGACATTTGTAAGTGACCTCAAACTTCTTAACCGTAGTGTATACGCACTTGCTCGATAATGTGGCGGAACACCTATGGCAGAGCTAAGTCGAGCAATAAACAAGGAACTTGTATTGCTCCGTATTACACAGAAATGGCAAGTGCTGGAACCGTGCTCTGGACAGCCCTGACCCAAGTCAAGCCTTGGTTCTCACCATCTCCTTGATAATGGTGGCGGTTCTGAAACCAATATTTCTGTCAGACTAGGAACGTTTCTTACGTTTGAAAAATGTTGCTAGAGTAAGATGTCTTAGGCTAGACATTATTCCATTGTATCCATGGTATATCCGACATCGAGAGCTGCTGATAAACATACAGCAGTAGCCACTGATGTGAAACTGAAAACCCACCAGGGCATACCACAAGCTAACTACTGTACCCACATCTGTGTGGGTTCGACATTGCACACAGACTACAACTGTGTGTGTTCGACATTGCACACAGACATGGCTAAGTATTTCAGCTTTACCAACAGAACACAGCAGTGTGAACATATAACTTTACAGACTTGCTAAAAAACAAACATTAAAATGCTCTGTGCCTAGCGAGCTAACTTGATTAGCTGAAAGGTCGCTAACCAAATAGTCTTACCGTACAGTCGCAAAACCCTCCATAGCAAGTCCGCCAAGGAGTAAAATACGATTTATTAGCCAACTGTAACATTAACAGCGGTTTGTAGCTGGCTAGCCCGACATCAGTAAACAACCACCAGAGTACATTTATTTAGTTATTTAGGAAAACATGTAATCTAATAACAGTGATGTCTTGCTTTTATTAATATAGTTATCATGTTACAGTAGCACCAGTGCCAGCTAGCTACAGCAGTACAGCAATAGCTGGTATAACAACACATCAAAACTGACAAGAAGTGGCAATACAGTCACACATTGTAACCTATTTCCATTCAAACCGAGTTTGCCCTTTTGCTATGTCTAGTTACGTTGGCTAACCTGAACTAGTTACTGTAGTTAACAGTTAGATAGCAAATAATACATTGGGGCCAGCTAAATAGGCATGATGTACTGCTAGCTAAAGTCACTGTACTTTGTTGAACCACATCCCAGCTTCCTCCTCTGACGCGCTAACGCGTTTGTTAACGTTAGCTAGCTAGCTATCAAACTCAACTGGCTTTGCCAAATATGAGGTAAAATTCGTTTTTTGACACGTGAAAATGTGATAAAATTATATGATACAATTGTATGTGCTGTCCTAAACGTATTAACACAAAGCGAATTACAAAATAGCATTAAATAGCATACCTTCAAGCAATCGGGAGATGATGCTGTCAACGTTGAGCTCGCTTTCCGCCATTTTCTCCGAGACACTGAAAACTACTACGCAGGGAACTACCTTATGCTCACCACCAGAGGACGTAGTTCACTATTTCAGTAACTAGGCACAATCAGCGTTTCTTTTGGTAAAGATTTGTGACATAACCAACGCTTCAGTCAATTTTCTTTGCTTCTCTCTACGGTACTTGATTTGGTTTTTCATGGATGCGGACGTTCTTGAGTGCACAACACAATTTCACAATTACCACTAAATTACTGTGACCCCACACAGCTCCATTAAAATGTACTTTAGAGAATATTCCCATATGCTAAACGTGTGCCCTTCAATAAAACACTCACTCCCCTTGCCCCTATGTTTTTTCATCAGGAATGATGGTTCCCATTTAAATTGGTATGGTTTTGGCTCCGTGGATTTATCTGTCCAGGTAATTCATGACCAAACTGAAGCATTTAATGAAAACTTGTCTCTTTTGAAATTCTAGATGACGTACTGAAAATGTAAACATATTGGTTGATGGAAAGCTAAGCTCTTGTCCAAGCCACCTGAATGCTTTTGATACTGTATTTCAAAACTGAAAATACAGTATCCCAAGCCACCTGAATGCTTTTGATACTGTATTTCAAAACTGAAAATACACAATGTATCGGTTGTTGAACGGAATCAAAATTGTTTATTGTCTAAAATAAATACAAAGGAATATGACATTTTTAGTTAATGCAATGTGTGCAAAACAGACCATATTCATACAAGACAATAGGAAGAAACGTCCATAAACATGTAGTTCACAACATCCAGTTCCTTGGTGTCAACATCAGGGATCCCTTGATCTGGTCTCATCACTCTAACATCTTGGTAAAGGACGCCAGGAAACATCTCTTCTTTCTATGCCGATTAAAGAGATTTGGCATGGACTCCAGGATACTCACCTACTTGTTCAGATGCACTATCGAGAATATCCTGTCCGGCTGTTTCACCGCCTGGTATGGCAGCTGCACCGCCCTCAAACCCCAAAGCACTTCAGAGGGTGATTAAAACAGCAGAGCGCATCACAAGGTCTGACCTGCCATACCTGCAGGATCTCTACACACATAGGTGTAGGAGGAGGAGCAAACAAATCAATACAAGTCCCAGCCACCCATGCCATGGACTGTTTACCAAGCTGTCGTCAGGCAGAAGGTACAGGAGTATTCCGTCCAAAACTAACAGGCTACGGTACAGTTTCTTTCCTCAGGCTGCAAGCCTGCTCAAATCAGGAACCCCTCATCCCTTCCATCCATAGTCCCATGCACATCTGTCACTTTATATCATGCTCATCTGCCAATTATATCATGCACACCTGTCACTTTTACATTGCACTACGGATGTACAGTTGTATAGTTAATATTATTGATGTGTGTTTTTGTATAGTGTTATTATTGATTGGTTGTAGTATTTTCTTATTTTAATATTATAATCACTGTTACTTTTTGACTTTTAACTGCACTGTCAGTAGTAGGAATACCAAGCATTTCATTGCCATAATTAGCCCAAAACTTTTAAACTGAATGGAACTTGAACTAATAATTGTGAATATACACCAAAAAATTGCAAATCCATTACATAAATACAATATGTTTATGTTTGATACTAAATGTGTGTGTGTGTGTGTGTGTGTGTGTGTGTGCGTGCATGTCTTTACAACTGTGCCTTTGTAAACATTTCAAACACTCTGTAAGGCCTCTTTTACACAGGCAGCCCTATTCTGATGTTTTGTTTTCCACTAATTGATCTTTAAGCTTTGTACATTAGGAATCTATGCAGCAGATATTTTTCTGAACTAATTTCATGGATCAAAACTCCAGTTCCCTAAAAAGACAAATAGCTGAGAAATCTATGAAACAAATTTTCATTTGAATATCATTAACTGTCAGATACCCTCATCTTTAGGGCATTGGACCAGTAACTGCAAGGTCAGTGTTCAAATCCATGATAAGACAAGGTAAAAAGGCTGTAGCCCTTGAGCAAGGCATTTAGCCCTAATTGGTCAGTTATGTTGTTTAGAATAAGAGCATCTCCTAATTTGGCAAAATGTCAGGAAAAGGAAATCTTAAAAAACTGTTCCTTTCATTTCAACTCCTTTCACTCCCACGTTTCTCTTGTTTCGCCGTTCTCTGCAGGTCATAAGAAGCCAGGTGAATCCCCAGCCAATCAGTAAGCCTGTGACTCCCAGCAGCACAGGCAGCCACATCGGTATGGATGTGTCACATTGGAGCACAACGCCAGTGGTGGTGTTGTTGCTACTGACAGGTGCAGGTGTGGTGGGCGTAACTGGCAGACCTAGGAGGCTATTGTCCTTTGTAAAGATGAACGGTTTTTCCTAGTGGAGAGAAAAGAAGTTTAATGAACACTAACATTAAAATAGTTCTTGATCTCAGATCTTTGTTCTGAGACATTCTGTCAAGCAACAATTTCCAACTCTGTTGCTGAAAAGCTATAATCCTGTAGGTTTTTGCTCCAACTCCACCAGCTTGTATTATAATCAACTGTGCTGGATTAGAGTGAGAACATTCAGAATGGTAGGTCTCCTGTGAGACATCCCGATCAAGGACCCACACCCACTATCAAGGCAATGCCGATCTGGTCTGCTTATTGTACCTGCTCACTTACGACCGCATATAATCTAGATAAACCATTAAGGTTTTATACCAAGATGAGCAAGACTAATTGGAAAATGGATGCTGAGTGGTTCATTTTTTCAAAATCTCAATCCAAAACCAAAATTCAGATTAGATTTTAGATTTGGAAAAACTTTGTTACTACCATCATGTGAAAAAATTGAAGTCATATCAAAGTCAGTTGACCAGCTTGATGAGCTGCAGGTCCAGCAAGGAAACTTTACCCCTAATAACTGTCACAATTTGCATACCTCAGAGGGGCAGTTGATCTTGGTGCGGTCGTATGTGAAGTTGTTGTAATACTGCTTCATGCCCACCGGTTCCAACTGCAAAACAAAACGCTACCACAGTCAGACTGCAAACCTAGCTAAATTTAGATAAACCTAGCTAAATCTCTGGAAATACAGAGACCACACAGCTATGGCGTTACTGTTGCAGTACTCTACTAATCGTTCTGCCTTTGTAGCTTGTTTCCAGATCTGTGCTGCCTTGAAAATGAACATGAAGAGGAAATGGCAAGGTGGTAGAAACAGATCTGAGATCAGGCTACTCTCTATGTGGCCTCCTTACCATGTTATTCCAGAGAGCGATGGCCATCTCAGCGTGTGCTCGCTCACTAATGTGGAAACAGTCCACAGAGAAGAAACTCAGGTCAGGTTTCCCATCCTGCTTAGACAAGAAGACAGAAAGTTAGCTTGTGTGTTTGTATGCATGTACATGTATGTATGTGTGCTTTTCAATGACACTCACCTCTATGAAAGGTACAAAGGAGTTTTGTAAGTACGGTTGGACAACAACGGTAAAGTCTTCTCGCCCGTCATAGCGTCCCCCATAGACCAGCCTCTCAGTCTCCATCTGGTCAGAAACAAGAACAGAGGCGGGAGAACAAAGAGCGCCTGTTAAGCACTGTAAAAGAAGGTTGGATTGATCTGAACTACAGTGCCTGTTCTAATTTATTTATCTCTGGGATACACACTGTAATATTGGCAAAGACCCTCTATGTTAGTAACACATGATACTTCTGCAAAGAGTTCATCGCAGCTGTTAAGACTAGTAATTCAGACTCTTGTTCTGTTCTCACCTGGTATTCCTGGTTGATCCTTTTAACTTCTGTAAGCTCAGGGGAATTTTCTTCAGGGTTCAGAAAGCAGGGACAAGCATTTCTGGGCAAAACAAAGACACTTGAGCAACAACATTCTTTATTGCTGCAATTAACATTCTGAACAATGTGAACATGCAGTACACATTTTATAGGTGTCTGATGCAGAGCCTGCAGTTGCCATCTATGTGAGTAAATGGGCAGGTGTCATGCAAACCTCTGCAGGAAGGAGCAGATCGGATCTTTCTTTCTCACACTTCTCAATGGATTCAGCTCCATAACCTCAACTACATTGACAATTACCCTTGGTACCTTAGAGAGAGAGAGAAATAGATAGAAAGGGCAGATAGATGGCATGATATTTAGATTTTAAGATTCTTCAATGACCCTAGTTGAGTTTAGATTTGGCTAAAATAATTCTCCACTATAAATCATTCTGTGATTTACCTCTTCGTAAAGCATGTCCAGGCTTAACATCAGGTTTTTACTGTAGTTTTTTGGCGTGAGGTTGTTCTGTGTAAAGCATAAATGACCCTTTTCTTACACTATCACACATCCTCAACATGCAAGAAATTTGTTAGAATAATGTATGTTAGACTTTAACATATGAATACATACCTGGTCCATGCAATAATCACATAGATCCCTGGCACCAACTAATAAGGTCACTAGCTTCCAGTCCTGTTCAAAATTAATCTTCTGTGTGGAGAAGGAGGGGAGACAGTGAGAAAGGAGAGAAATAGCTAAATTTTATCATACACTGATACAACAATATTTCATAATGCTTTATGATAAAGTCCAGTATATCAATGTAGCCCGGTAATAGTCTTTGAATAAGCTTGGTCCCAAATTGCACTCTATCTAGTGGAATTCTCTGGACATGCACCAGACAAGTCTCACCTTGTCATCTTTCATGGCCTTAATAAGAGCTTGGACTTGGGCTGGGATATCACTAGAAAATACAGAGACATGTATTCAAATATAGTCTTTGCTTTGCTTTTGTCCTCATGAAAAGACAGGACAGATGAAACTCAGGGGAAGTTGTTAGACTTAGCAGCCAGAGAGCTGACAGCCAGAGAGCAAGACACTGTGAAAAAGAGGAAAGGAAATAGTGACAGGAAAAAGAGGACAGTGAGTGAATGAGATGAGGGAACAGAGGGGTCTAAACTTAGCGTGCTAACTCACTAGGCTTTGGCTCCAGGCATTGCCATGTTGAAACCTTTACTCTGGAACAAGCCCTGACCCCAGGAGAAGCCACTGAGGGAAGGATTAAATTTCTTCAGGATGTCTGATGGAGGAAGAGATAATACAACTATTGTCCTTTTAAGCACACAGATATTTCAGTATCAAATGGTATGTTTTGGCTACATTAGAGAGAGGCTGCTGGGTGACCCATTTTCCATGCAAAGAGGCTGCACTCGAATGGGATAATGCCATACGCTGAGAGTGCCACCTGGTGGATGTATATGAAATGCAGCAAAGCCACTGTCACAAGATCATTGCACTGGTGATGTCATGCCATGGGCAGTTGATATTCGATGCAGTCTTTCACCAACGATTTTAAGATAAATCAAAGACGAGTGTCAAGAGGAAATTGTGACTCACTTGGTAGGGTGGTAACAGTGTCCAAACCTTGATCTCCGCCAATACTGCAGGAATACAGAAGTCAATTCCCCTATTGGCTAGTGTTAAAATATTAAGACAGTGACAGTGTGCTCTGCAAGGGGCCCATAAAACATAGTGTAGTTGGACTATTTCACTGTGTGACATTACATTTCCTTCATGCTGCATTTCATTATGAGTTTAAGTTACCTCCATGACACTCCTCTGTACTCCGTGTTGAGCTGCAACACATTATTTGCCTTGGCTCCAACTGCTGCCTGCAAACAAATGACACCAAGGCGTTTGAATAACCCACCAAGTAACAAATTTCAGTACAAACAAACACACAGAAGGCTGAAATCCTGGTACATCAATAAACACACTGAAGTCAGGCAGATGCCTGAAATCCTGGTACATCAATAAACACATTGAAGTCAGGCAGAAGCCTGAAATCCTGGTACATCAATAAACACACTTGACCTGCACAAACACTTTGAAGAATAGTGCTGAACGACTGCCTGATAAGAGATGATTACACTGTAGATTTGTCAGCAAATCTGCTATCAGCGCATTCAGATTATATTGTTTGGCGCACACACACACGCGCACACACGCGCACTTGCGCACACACATGCACACACATGCACACTCCGGCAATCACAGACACTTACAGTGTTTGAGTCTCCTAGCGCTGCCACCACTTTGATGTCTCCTGGTCTCAGCTTATGAACTACGGACAGAGAAACAAGATGACACATGAGCACAAACAATAGCCATTCCATAGCCCAGTGTAATATGACAGAGTCGTTCTAGACTGTTAGCATCAGTGGTCTGTTCCATAGCCCAGTGTAATATGACAGAGTCGTTGTAGACTGTTAGCATCAGTGGTCTGTTCCATAGCCCAGTGTAATATGACATAGTCATTGTAGACTGTTAGCATCAGTGGTCTGTTCCATAGCCCAGTTTAATGACAGAGTCATTGTAGACTGTTAGCATCAGTGGTCTGTTCCATAGCCCAGTGTAATATGACAGAGTCATTGTAGACTGTTAGCATCAGTGGTCTGTTCCATAGCCCAGTTTAATATGACAGAGTCATTGTAGACTGTTAGCATCAGTGGTCTGGACAGATCCAGTATATGCCTCACACATAATGTTATTGATCTGTTTAGAGGGATGGATGAATGTTATGTAACCCAGGGGTTCCCAAACCTCTCCTGCCCCCCCTCAGCCATTCCATCTACTGGATGTATCCCAGAGCTAGCTGGGAGGCCCCAGGATAGGTTTGGGAACCACTGATGTAACCATGTCATGCACATTCCCTTCTGAAACTTCACTCACTCCTACCTGATGTAGGCACAGGGTTGGAGGGAGCCAGGCTCTCACAAGAGAAGTCACTTCCCCAGTTCTGGGAGGGTTAGATAGATGACATATTGAGGGTTCAAAATAAGACAGCATTTTAAAATATTTATGTAATAACATGTACCTTTACCTCTCTATCACTTGACTGTATTGACTTTGTCCACCTTATCTACACCTGTCTACCTTTTTTTACTGCGAGGCACAGAGCTTTGAACCTGAATTGGTGGCCTACCGCTATTGGTGGAGTGGTTGGGGCGGGACCTTCATAGTTGTAATTGCTGTTGACATAGGTCCGTAAGAATGGTGAGGACTTGGAGGAAGATAGAGACACAGTTGCATCAGTTAAATGTATAGTACCACCAACTCTTTATACTTAAGAATTGGCAAATGTTCTCTTTATAGTGTACTTTCCTGCAAGCTCTGACAATTGGAAACATATTGTCATAATACTGAACCTTAGAGGGGCATTTCAGAGGGACAGAAGGATCAAAGTCAGTCTTTTCAGTCTTCTCCCCCAGTGGCTCCAACTAGGGGAACACAAGAGAAATAAGAATTGATTCAGCAACATAGAATTGAAAAGATCTGTTGTGATGGTGTTATATAATCAGTGACTCAATTTTGTGAATCTTCACTGGTGTCTCTCAGTGCAGCACAATTTTATGTGATGGGTAGTGACAGTCATAGCGATACATTTATATGGGTGATGACTTTATTTGTAATTTTAATGTCTCCCAGGGGCAGGTGCAAATAATAAATGAAATGTTATTACAGTATATTTTATTTTATATATATTAACTCTAAAATAACCACTCATTATTCTTATGAAATATTGCTGGAGTTCCCAGATTTGTATTAAAAAGGTTGTTGGTCTGAGAGACTATGATAAGAAATGGTAAATAAGATACTGTACAGGCTTATGAAAATGGGATATAATAAATAAATAAGACAGTATCTAAAAACCCAATTTTTTAAAGGTTGGTTTTAAGATCTGTTAAGAAAATGTCCATTGCATCTAGTTGCCTGAGATTCTTTGGCAGGCTGATCTAAAGGACAGGACTATTTTGTCTGAAGGCATCCCCACAAGTTTTGGTACTGACCTTTGAATCAACTAATAGTTGGATCTGAGGGAATAAGGATCTGAAGGACAGACCAGGCACATACTGTATCTTAAAAACAATGTACATAATGTATGGCCAGGTTCAGGCCAGGTATTATTTTGTATTTAAAGGATTGAGGATTGCTTTTGAAATGTAATGTCAGCGAGATCATAAGACTGTTTGTCTATTTATTTATGTCACGGTAATGATATCAGCAGAAGGTGTTTTTTGAAAACTGAGTAAATTCCCTGTATTGTCAAAACAAATTACACTGTCCAAAACAAATGTGTACAAAAAATATCACAAAATTACACGTAGTTGCAAAATTCCTTATATAGATCTACAGTCTGATGTGTGACATGTCACATGAATTAGTACGTCTCAGGCTTTGTAAAAAAAAACTGTGAAGATACATTTATGCTTTTAGATGGTGTCACTGGTTCCTACCATGTTGTTCCAGAGGCCGCGTGCCATCATTGTGTGGGCCTTCTGACTGAGATGAAAGCAATCTGGACTGAAATATGTGCGATCAGGATATCCATCCTATGCGTAAAACAGAGGACACAGTTTAAGTGTGGTGTTTAAGGGACACTTTAACCCTGTCAGATTAGTGTATCTACTGTCAATTAATATAGTCAAGATGACTGCCACTCTGGTGTGCTTAACCTCAGTCAGGGGAACGATGAGGTCCTGTGGGAAAGGCTGCAGGACCACCGTGAAGTTGTCATGGGTGTCATACCGTCCTGACTCCACAAGGTCACGCAGTTCCCGCTATAAGAGAAACAGTTACGTTTTAAACCTAGTAACCAGTTAGCACTCACGGTACTATACAGTTCGGATGTTTGTGTATAATGTTGATGGTTTAGTCCTTGCCACACCTGATAATCTCTGTTCAGATCTACAAGGTTCTGAAGTGCTTTTGAACCATCCTTAGGTGAGATGACGCAGGGACACAGAATTCTGGGAAAAAGAAGATCAGGTGTTATTGATCCAGGCTTCGGAGAGCTGGTGGTGTAGCCTTGAATGTAAGGTCTTGATGATGATTACATACATGAGAAAAATCTCCCTCCAGTAAACTCTGTTCAGATTATCAATCAGGCAGGGATTCTCACTTACTTGGCAAGCCAGGTAGGGCACTTAAGATTTGTATTGGAGTTTGTGTGAGCCTGCCTCAGGACCGGTATGTAGAGAGGCTGAACCAGGTTGACCAAGGCCCTTGGCACCTTAATGAGAGAAGAAGACAGAGAGCGACCGAACGAAACAGAAAACACGAGTTAAATAAGAAATGGCAAACAGAGGAAAGCGATTTCAAAGATTCGTTGATGTGAATTTGTTCTATAAAAGAAGCGACAGAAAGGCTGTGAGAGGTGTTACCTGTTTGTGAAGGTAATCCAGCGTGTCACGAATGTGTCGCGCAAAGTTGTTTGGGGAGTAAAACAGCTGCGGGACAGTAAAGGTACCAAGAGTCAGAGTGATTGAACTTGTACATCTGCTATAGTGTCACTGCAGACAGGTGAATAGCGTATCTCATACTGTATTGAAACGGAAGGCTACTAGATTCTGCTGCAGGCCAGTTTTTGTCTGAGAAATAGATCAGACATAATTATTTATGAAATAAGGTCCAGAGAGTGGCACAGTGGCCTAGTCAGCGCATAACAGTTCACGGCCATGAGATTGATTTCGGGTTAGGGATTTTTGACCTTTCCATTTGGGGATTGGACCTGGCAAACATTCGGTCACCACTCAGACGCTCTAATTACTCGGCTACTTTGCCTTGGGGTTCAAATGTGACCCACTGTTCTTTCAACCAAAACTCTATCCTTTATCTTTCACCACTTTCATATCTAAAAATGCATCACAAGCATGTAATTATACAGTTAGGTCCGGGAATATTTATGGGCACTGACACAATTTTCTGAATTCTGTCTCTGTACGCCACCGAAATGGATTTGAAATGAAACAACCGATATGGAACTGAACTGCAGATTTTCAGCTTAAATTCATGGGGTTGAACAAATATATTTTTAGGACTCAAATTTAATTGGACAAAATAACAGAATCATAAATAAGATGTTTTTTAATACTTTGCTGAGAATCCTTTGCAGGCTATGACTGCTTGAAGTCTGGAACACATGGACATTTCTACACACTGGGTTTCCTCCTTTATGATGCTTTGCCAGGCCTTTACTGCAGCTGTCTTCAGGTGTTGTTTGTTCATGTGTATTTCTGTCTTAAGTTTTGTCTTCAGCAAGTGAAAGGAATGCTTGATTGGGTTGAGATCAGGTGATTGACTCCACTATTCCACTTCTTTACCTAAAAAAAACTAGGTTTTGTCAACTTCATTGAATTTGACAGAATCTGAGCAGACAATTTATCCCTATACACTTCTGAATTCTTCTGGCTGCTTCTGTCAGATCATTAATAAACACTAGTGACCCAGTGCCATTGGAAGCCATGCATGCCCATGCCATCACACTGCCTCCACTATGTTTTACAGATGATGTGTTATGCTTCAGATCATGAGCGGATCCCAGACTTCTCCATACTTCATCCCATCATTCTGGTACAGGTTGATCGTAGTTTCATCTGTCCCAAGAATGCTGTTCCAGAACTGGGTTGACTTTATTCTATGTTTTATTTGCTGCCTAATCAGGTGTATTCTTGAGGTTTATTAATCATTTGCACCTCTATATTTGCTCTGGTAAAATCTTCTCTTTATGGTAGACTTGGATGATGATATGCCTACCTCCTGGAAAGTGCTCTTCTCTTGGCTGGATGTTGCAAATTAGTTTTTCTTTATTATGGAAAGGATCCTACGATCATCCACCACTGTTATCTTCTATGGACGTCCAGGCCTTTTTGTGTTGCAGAGCTCACCAGTGCATTCTTGTTTCTCAGAATGTACCCAACTGTTGATTTGGTCACTCATAATATTCCTGCTATTTGTCTGATGGATTTGAGTAAATTGTCCAATTACATTTGGTCCCTTGAAAAAGAGGGCACTACATATTAAGGAGCTAAAATTCCTAATCCCTTCCTTCAGTTTGGATATGAATACCCTCAAAATAATGCTGAGAGACTGCACTTTAAACGCATATTCATTATTTAACTCTTATAGAACAACATTTGGACATAATTAATTTGCTTTTATTCCCAGGAGTACTACAAGATTTACTCAAATGAAGAGATTTTTGACTGAGTTTGTAGCGAGTGGTACATGGAATGTATTGCCAACCCCTGCTGTATAACATACTATAGTATTGCATTGTATTATACAGTAAGGTCTTGCACAATAATATTGTGTATTTTAAAATACTACTGTATTTTGTCATATATGATTGTATATTGAAGTGTTGTATAGTTTAATATACACATTATTGTATTGTGTAATAAATGTTTGTATTGTATGGTTAAATCTAACATTAGCACTCACAGAGTTGTCGCAGAAGTCACACAGGTCATTGCCTCCAATGAACAAAGTGATCACCTTCCAGTCTTCTTCGAAATTAACACGCTGTGAAATGACAGAAGGTGAGAACATGTTCATGTCAGCTTGGAATTATATCCATCTAAAGCACGTGTGGTAGACAAACAAAAGTAGACTGAAAATATAATCCAGCATTATTTCTTACCGTGTCATTTGTCATCCTAGCCACCAGCGCTCGCACTTGATCTGGTAGGTTGCTTAAAAACAGACACGATCCCACATCAAAACCTGCTCAGTAAAACTAAGTCCTTCAGATAGGCAGGTCTGTCTAGACGGTGAAGTATCATACAGACTTTTTATGAGACTCACTTGGCTTTTTGCCCAGCTACAGCTTGATTGAGGAAGGCCTGAGGTGTGTTCTCTTTTCCCGTGCCCACGGAATAGCCGGTCAGGGAGGGGTTGAACTCACGCAGGATATCTGAGCAGTAGCACAAATTAAAGACATATGAGTCCTAAAAACTAAACGCTCTGATAATATGGGGAATCCATAGTAAACGTGTAAATGCACATTGTAGCATTTTGGCAAGATGTTTGCTAAAACTTGAATACTAAAAACTAAAATAAATAGATATCAGAAGGAGACTCACTGGGTAGAGTGGTAACAGTGCTGAGGTTCGCATCTCCACCAATACTGAGAAACACAACAAATGACAACCAGTTATAGAAGTGAACTGTATAAAATATTATTCTTACATGAACGTCATTCAGCGCAATCTGTTATAGAAAGTCAGCTCTAGTAGTGGGTGCATGAGTTTCTGTACTGGCCCCTGTACGGAGTCAAACACCAAACTCTGGCATTATATACAGCACCTACTGAGCTACACAGGGCCACCAGTTAACCTCCAGTTAATCACTGGAAGAGGAACTGACACTAATGTGTTTATGCAGGGGTGATTAGGAACTTTTATGATAAGCACCCACCTCCATGATAAGCCCCTGTACTGGGTCAGGACGTCCAGTAGGTTGGTCACGCTAGACCCCGATCCAACACCATTGCCCGCCTGCCAACCGATCAACGAGAACATTATAGAGACAATAGTAGGACTAATATATTAGCAGTGATAACACAGATAGCAGAGATGTAATATGTATGTACATACTAATAAATCAAGTCAAGTCAAATTTATTTCTAAAGCACATTTAAAAACAACTTATATCGACCAAAGTGATGTACAGTCAAAACATATAGCCAACTAAACATATTTATAAGACATGACAAACAAAACCAGAAATTCCTTCCCATTTTGCAGACTCAAATGCCTAAGGAAAAAATGGTCTTAAATTGGGGATTTAAAAACGTTGCAACTAGTAGAGGACCTAAGATATAAAAGTAGGCCGTTCCACAACTTTGGAGCAGCAACAGAAAAAGCACGATATCCTTGTTATTCAAACGTGACCATGGAACACACAAAAGCAGTTTGTTGGACGACCTAAAGGTCCTTGAAGAAGAGTGCCGGTAAGGCACAAATGAAAGTAAAGGAAGGAACAGCTTGCTTACTGTCAGTGAGTCTCCCACTGCAGCCACAACTTTGATATCGCCCGGACGCAGGTAGTGAACTGTGAATGGATAGAAGGTGTTTGCAATGACTTAAAGGCTTTTAAAAATGTTTTCATATGGCCCAATTTCAGTCTTTATGTGTTTATAGTCTGTACAGCATTGTTAATGTTCCAAATCCTTTTTGTTAAACACATAAACAATCCCATTACAAGGGTCTCAATGGAATTGAAAAGAATGAACACACACTTGCTGGTAGGTAGTGCCATGGATTACCTACTAGCAGTGAAAAAGGGAAAGGCCACCGAAAAAGGGGTGAATTTACTCTTTTAAGCAGACATCTTCCAGATAGACTAATTAGATACCTACACTAGACTGTTTTCTCGCTACAAGTGATTAATTCCATTCAATAATAAAACAAGCATAGGGTTACTGGACATACAGATATATTGCATCTACTTCAAAATTTAACTATTAACTAAAACATGTATAATAAATAGAATGCAATTCCTCTTACCTGAAGTGGGTGGTGAAGTGGACGGGCTACGATCCGTGCAGGGCAAATGAGTTCCCATGACCTGATGACAAGACACGCAGAGTATGTCCAGACTCATCACCGTGTACAGCGTGAACACAGAGCCCACCATTCCCTGGGGTCTAATAGATGTACAGTACATAAGGCCTGAGCAACCTGACAACAATAACTCACAGGGTCCCGAAGAGGAGATGGCAAAATGAGGTGATCTGAGGGAGCATTACTCTCCGTTCTCAGAAAAGGCCTGTCCTATGGGCAAGATGGAGAGAGAGAGAGACATGAAAGAGGAGGGGTGGAGAAGGGATGAATGTGTCCCATGGTCATTTTAGATTAGCAAACTTTAAGAAATGTCACGTTCAGTTAGAAGAGGCTTAGTGTTTTTTTTTATGTTTTCCCTTCCTGTAACACTTGATTTTCATTGCTGTAACAGGTTGGTAATCACTAGAATGTCCAGTCAATTTGTATCCAAAGATAATGATTGACGTCAGTCTGGACGTACAATGCGCTGAGGGCCCTCTGATAATTTATCTGTGACAGAGTTTGATCACGTGACTTTACCACTGATGTTGTGACTTAACAGAACATTTGGGACTGTAAGATTCATATACACTGTACACGGCCTCCTTGGGGAAAGCCCCCCCTGGACAATTTTTTCTTCTCTTGGAAGTTTTAGTAACATATGACAGGTCTGATACTAGGCAGTGCCTAAGTTGTATTATTTGCCCAAATCTTATTTTTTATGATAAAGAAAATTCTATAGTTTTTATTTACCTAAAACCTCTTCAGGCTTTCTTTATTGTATGGTGATACGTTCATCTCTAGTATCTCATGTTTCATGATGTTCACACTGCCTCAGGCCAATAATTAGAATTGTTTTCTTTTAAACACCCAAGCTGTAACTGATTGAGCTTGTTCAACACAATGGAACCTATTAACAGCCGCTAAAGTAAAACCAGTATTAACTGGCACTCCAAACAATTAAGCAGTCCATTAAACCTGCAAAGTTTTTGAAAGCACTCTAGTTAAACCCGGCTCTGTTTTGACCTGTTGGAGGGTCGCGACAGAGTCTCACCTCACTGGGACACGGCACAGAGATGATCATGTCATTGTCGTCAGTGTTGTGCTGACCTGTGGTGGACTGAAGCTAAAGGAAAGAGGAGGAAGGAAGTCAATCCAGTCAATCGTGCTTTGTTGGGTTTGACTAGAACTGAGACAAGGCAGCACAGTGCGTTCACTGCCTGTGTTGTATGTGGTGTGACTCACCAAGTTGGCCCACATCTGTGTTGCCAGGGTGTCTGTATGAAAGGCACCTGCTCTGGGGGCAGCGCTCTGGACATATAACAACACGTGTGTTACAGACACACATATGTGTGTTCAGATCTTTCAGCTTACAAACTTGCATACTCACACAATCACACGCTCAGTGTCATGGAGCTTCAATGGCTTGTCACTCACAATAAAGGAGGTGGATTCCGTTGTGATAAAGGGAGCGTCCTGCAGTCGAACAGTGAAGTCATCTCTGTCGCTGTACCACTGCTTCTCCACTAGGTGTTGATCAAGAGACTCCTATTGGCCATGAATACAATGGTCCAGAGCAATTGAATACAGCCCTTATCACAAACCCAAGTACTTTATTGCTATTATATAGTGGTAACAAACAAAGTAATCCCCATGATATATGGATTGATATACCATGGCTTGCAGGCAATCAGCCTTCAAGGTTTGAACCACACGGTTCATAACAAATATTATTTCCTCAAACACATTTTTATGATGCAGTTCAGTTTATTGTAAAAGCAGAAAATCTAATCTTGGATTGGCAATCTAAGATTAGCAATCAAGTTTTGATCTGACTTTATCTAGGTAAATAAATTTAAAGGGAACATAGATGTCAAGGAGATAAGAGAGCTCACGTAGATGTAAGATATTGTACCTGCAGGACTTGAGTGAGAATGGCCCTCTGTAGTTCCAGCTCCCCTTTGGGATTTTCCTGCATACACTGACACATCCTGTGAGCAACGAAACTGCATGTCAACCGGAAACTATCGTTTGAAATAATGGAAATAATTTAAAAACATTGAGAATGAGTGAGCTGACTGGCCATGGATTTCTGCTATTGCCTGAGACCACATTTCAAGCCAGCATCACCTGCTCTGACGAAAGAACCTAGTGTCCTCTTTCAGTATATACTCTCCGTTCCACACTGCAACATTGACAATGGTCCTCTTCAGCTGCAAAAATGAGGGACAACTTCAATGATCCCAACAATGACCACTTAAACGGATTAAGTGTGGCATCGCTAAGGCAGTCTCAGGACTGTACCAAAACCCACCTGTGAATGCAGCACCTGCAGGGCAAGATCCACATTACGGACCGCTGCTTGGACGGTCTCGCTAACCTGCGTACAGACAATACACAACACTCAAAAGAAATAAAGCTTCGAACATCGTGGTGTCATTAGAAGTGGACTTTGACTGAAATTCAGATATGTATAAGGTTAGTGTAACTGACCTGCCCCTGACATATGCAGAGTTCATCCACCTGAACGAACAGCATTACTAGCTTCCAGTCTTCCAGTTGAATGGACTTTCAGACAGAAAAAGGACACAATCAGAAATGACAACCAGGGAAGCTAAAGGTAGTTCTAATATTGCAACGTGCTCTCAGGACACTACGTAGACTTCTATGAAAACCCATGGCACACGATTTTGGATGATATGTTACATTAGGCCGCCAAAACGTATGCTACATTATGAACAGCCTAAAACGTAACATATCATACGAACGCAATTACAACCTTTAAAATGTAACAAGCGCTATTAAAACTTAAAAGAACCTACGAACATCAGACAAACGTATGACATTTACTAATGCTGTGAAAACGTATAAATAAATATGAATTCTAACAAAATTTCAGCGTGTTTCGAACCAGCGGGCAGTCATCCTACCCATTATCCCACACTGGAAATACAGATAAAGGATGACTTCGTGTCGCTGAATGCATTGTTGTGGGAAAGTTAGGTTAACTTTGAGCATCATAACACAGCATTGGGGTTAGGGTTAAGCTTAGATATCACAGCCCTGGGTTTAAGGTTAGGGAAACAAAAAAGTTTAGGTTACGGTCTGGTTAGGGTTAGGTCTTACAGCTCTGGGGTTTAGGTTAGAATTAAGGTTTGGGTTAGGATTACAAATAAAATCGCTTCAAACATTCATGTACACCACCACACACATTCATGAACCAGAGGTTCTGGCTGGAGCAGTGGCTAGCGCCCCTATCTGAGAAGCGGATGATCTTTGGCTCAAAACACGGCTTACTGTTTATTGTTTTCTTGATTCAGACTCTAACGTTATTTTACTTAATGTAATAAATCGTACGGAATCGCCTGGCTCAAATTTACGCAAAATAGTCTGCATAATCCTTCTAACACCAGGCCCAACATATACAGTTTAAGAAAAAAAAGAGAGACCACTTCCTTCTAGACTCTTTTGGAAAGGAAAGAAACGGGTGCAGTGATCTCTTAATTGTTTCTGGATCTGTTAAGCCCAAAAGTATTCCTACCCATGGCAAATTATGAGCTAACAAATAGGTTTTGTATGGCTAGAAATGACATAAACAAGTGACAAAAACACGGTAAGACATTGTGTTGGAAATAGCTTTTTGTCATTTCAGAAATATATATATATATATATATATATATA